>JTDE01003401.1:75812-86348 GCA_014338405.1 Paragonimus skrjabini miyazakii | reverse complement strand
TTCATCACACTCTTGTAGTACAATCGTTCAATGTTCGCAACCGCCTGCTTATCAGGAGGCCCCTGCTTATTTTGCTGTTAGCTCTCATGTGGACGGTCGTTCCGTACTCAACAGCCTGGGGATGCGCCCCGTAGCGTTGAAGCAGCTTGTCTGTTTACCCGGGTACCAGAAGTCATCAGCATAAACCCTTTGTCTATGAATGGTTCGAATGTCTGTGTCGCGTTCCTTAAATGAAGTAGCATTCGTGAAACTTCCTAAAGACTAACTGGTGTTATTCTGGAAGTTATGGAGGTGTCTTATTCATCTACAAGTGTCTGTTTGATGACGAGGACAAGATCCTTCTTGGAGTAGATACTTTTCTTTTGAAGTACGGTGGGGAATTCATTGATTCGGTAAATCGGTTATCTCCCCGACACTGTAACCTTGCTCGGAGCTCGATAGTCGCATGTTGTCTTCGGTCTCTTACGATTTTCTTGGAGACCTTGTGCAAATTAGATGATCAGGAGCTAATAGAAAGGCATGTGGCGACTGGACCCGTCTTCTCGACAAGTCCTGCCTTAGCCACCTTTAGCTTTCCGGGAAGTAGTCGATGTGGCCACTCAGTTTTATGCCCCCTTTTTCTCAATGTTACGGGCGGTTGGATGAAACCCAGTTAGTTGGCAGTTTTCTGAAAACTCCTCCAATTCTGCCGCATTTTGACTAGTTTCTGTTAAAGCGTTTCGAAATCCGGTCTAGTTAATCTAAGTAGCTCTATCTTGAACGGAGGTTGTTGCAGTACTTTCCAGAAGTTCTGATGGCCTAGGTCAACAGTCAAGCCGTACTCCGTGAGGGAGTGGACGCGGATGAGGGGATGATGGACATCAACGTTGATGAAGACCCGAGGAAACTTCAGCGTAGTCCAAGTTCTACTGTCAAAACCCGATAACCGTAGAACCGGATTTTGACATTTCTGGTTGCCTGTATTGTTTATTCTATGGGCGTACTTCTGTCCCCATTTGGTGTAACCGTTTAGTAAGTCAATTTTTGCTACATTGCTGTACCATTTTTTTCTTCCGTAGAACAGCAATATTGTGGAATTCCCCCCCCCCTTGAAATTTCCTCGCTTTTCTGCAGTGTACAAATTTTTAAAAATTGAGTAAGTAATCAACTGTTTACTATTCGCTGACATCTGTTTTCATTCTCGTGTTATTTGTGTACAGATGATCTTCGGATTGATATCTACGCAACAGGAAAATCCCTATCTAAACATGTGTCCACTTATCGTGTTTGATATGACTTCTGTCAGGTTGTTTTAATTGCTATTCTTACGGGAAACTGTGAGGTTTATTGTATCGCTGGTACATGTTGGTTTTTGTCAGTAACCATGCTGAACTAAATTAAATTGAGTAAGCAACTGCAGGATTGCGCTAATCGTGATGACTGACTAGATAATCGAATCCCCGGATTTCGTTCGGCGATTGCCTATATGTTCGATGAGAGTACTAATCAACGAATATCAAACTGATGCTATAGACTTCGATAGTTCGCCACCCCAGATACAGAAAAGTTGCCTCCAATTGCTTCTCTTACTGAAATGCTTCCCATGCTACTTTCCATGGACTTCTGAGCACGTCATAAATGAACTATTCACATTTCTGGTGAAACAGTTCACCAGACTCAAACATCTTTGTTTTGGTAATCGAGTTACAGTTCACTTTTCATCCCGTTTATGTAGGTAGATAGTCCACCTCTGACTGCTAGTTTTGCACTGGCTAGGTCCACAATTTCTTAATAGCTCTTGATGCTCACCATCAAACCGATACTCTACGACCGGTTTCGTCCTTGTTTGGGCTCGTCAGAATGAGATAATCTGAATGGGGGATCGACTGCATTAGAAGTCAAAGCTGTCATCAGTTCTCTGGGCATCGCTTTTGCGGGGGAATTTGATTCTAGTTGAGGTATAACTTTATTTTCATCCCGTTTTAGACGGATGACCACAGTCCATCTGGGATTGACACTGGTTACGGTCACAACGCTCGATATTATGTTTATAGTGATTCTTTGTTTTTGTATAGCGTTGAAAAAGCCCACATCATCTTCAGTAGCATGTGCTTAAAGCTTATGGTTTCCAGTCTCCGCAAATCCACTTTCGTCCAATTTAATTTCTGGTGCAGTGTGCACTGCTACAAGACGACCTGTTTGCAAGCAGAAGACGGTGATTGAAAAGGTTACAAAAGTGAACGATACGGTCGTTCTAGCATGAGTCAGTTAATGCGTTTCTTCTCATTGCAGGAAACAAGGACACTACAACAAAATCATTAGTTTACGGATGATTGGGTTTAGAAAGTTAACGTCAATTACTCTTTATGTAACTGGATTGAATACTTGACATTCATACTGAGGGGCTTTACTAACTGCTGCCTCGGATTGTTATGCGTTGTACTTCTGCGTTGTATGCAATAATCCGCTAAACTAGAGAATATAACCTTTTAACTAGCAACATTACTACTTAAATTCATTTTTAACCGGACTTGGATTACGTAAAAATGTGGTCAGTTTGAACGACGATTTATCACTTTTCCTCAGAAAGGTAATTGAATAACGTCCAAGTATCGCTCCTACAAACTTTGGGCTTGTGACGGATAATCATGTAATGCTTTTTGCGTTCTCTACCTTGGACTTTTTTCTTACAGCCGCAATGAACTTGACTGTGTTGTGGAGAGGACTGGTGTCCAAATGCTTTCCTATTAATTGTGAGGTATGTGAAATGTTCCGCCGTAATTCAGTCACAATTTTCAGTTCAGGCGCTTCGCTTCAAGTAATTCAAGGGGTAAGTGAGATTCGCTAATGTTTCCGTCAATCACCATTAATCATCAGTATTTTTCGAGACCTATGGCTGTCAGATGAATCACAGTGACACGGAGGTGGCCAAATCGCTTTTGAACAAGGCTGGGTTCCAACAAGCCTCATCGCTTCAAGAAGTAACGCGCTGACTGTTATGTTGACTTCCAGTGTGACGTAGTTCTTTTGATGACTTGTGCTGTTCGCGAAAGTGCCGAAATGAAAATATGGAAACGCCTACGTTATATACGCACTTTAGCAAAATACGAAAATCGCAAGATCCGGATTGGTGTGTTGGGTAAGTATAGCTAGTTGTTGTCCATTTGGTTTAGTTATCTGAATTCGGGCATAGTTCATGTTTATATACGGGCTGTCTCTTGATGCTTTTTTCGAATGTTGTATTTGATTGAACTTAAACAGCTACGGACGTAGGCTGAGCCTCTTGATTGTCGAAGATTTGAGACTTTTATTTCCTGCTTTGCAGTTCCTACAGTTACAGCCTACCTCCATGTAGAGATTATGTATTCTTCTCTTTGGATATACCGTTTAAGGTCAGTGTGCAGCTTGCTCACACTCAATATCTGTGAAGTTTTGGAGTTATTACTGAATTCCGTTTCCTATTTTTACAATAACTCCGTTACCGAGGTGTCGTGGTCCCGTCCACATGAGAGCTAACAGCAAAATAAGCAGGGGCCTCCTGATAAGCAGGCGGTTGCGAACATTGAACGATTGTACTACAAGAGTGTGATGAATTCACGGTTGGCAGCTGGGTCTCCTATGAAGCTCCATATGAGCCGTTTGACGGTACAACGGTATGGCGCATGTTAATCCTCCACAAAAAGGTTTCGGATGTCCTGACCGGGGCACACGGGCCCTCTGACAGCATGCCGTCCGTTCAGCATCCTGTCCGTATGACGCACGGATATCTCCAGCCTCAGCCAACCATGGACAAATCCCGAGGAAGACGTACGAATAACTTTTGTGATCACTAGTCCCAACATGTAAGTGAGGTATTCCGAGTACTTTGAATGGCTCGACCCATTCGAAAAGCGTATGAACCAATTTGGTCACCGGCAATATGAGCGTTCCAACAGCTCTGTCAATCTTGAACACCCTGATTGGACAGACCTACACCAGAAACGCACTCCCTGGTGGATCCTCGAACTACTGCGCTGCTACTGTCACAATCTCCTATAAGGTGACTTGAACATCTTGGTTGGATGGGCTTTGTCGGCGGGGCGTTCGGCGCGACCTATCAGTGGCCACCGACCACTAATAAACTGCAGACTTCGTACTTCGCTATGCTCGATCGACCTAAAACCGACCGACATGCACCAAGGTGTTTAGCTCCGTCTGCTCTATTTATAGCGGCTTTGTTTGAACTTTCGATAGCCCCTGCAATTAAGGGCTTTTTTATAGCTCTAAGCCTTTGTTTAATCATCTCGGTATTTTCTAGATCAACTTGTGTCTAACGCGTGGGCAGCGATTGCAGAACCCTTGGTGGTAGCCTGATGTTCCAACTGATTCATAGGTGCTTTCCGAATGCTCCTTCGGTGTTCATTTATTCTAGATATATGTTCTCGTCCTGTCTACCCAATATAAACTTGTGGGCATTCCTTACTTTTTTCTATGTAGACAATTACGTGTTCTGTCTAAAGACAAGGGGTCTTTAAAATGCACTGTCGCTCCCTTTAGAAAAACCGTCCTGACGCTTACTTTGATTAAGACCTCATGAATGACCCCTGACATCTCTTCTGTGGGTGATTTAACGGCAGTACTTTTCCATTCCCTTGGTGTCTTTTATATTGAACTGCGTAACCATCTCAGTTGGCTTTTAAGAAAATGTTCATCAACTTGGTCATTTTCTCTTTCTGTTGTATCTTTTGGTCACTCGCATCCATGCATAGATGCAAGTCACCATAAAATGTTGGGCTTGCAGTGCTACCATGAGACTATTTAGGGTGAGCAGATTGATAGCCAGGAGTATTAGGTATATCTGCTTTTGCGATAAACGTTGGTCTCGAGACCCGTTTTATCCTACGGAGCTGATGGTCTAGAAATGGCACTTGGACACTACTAGATTCTGGTTTCGTTGTCCACCTGATTTTCGGGTCTATCTGATTGAGATGTTACATAACTGTCTCAACCCGACATCGTTTCGTAATCAAAAAGGTTTCGTTTACATAGCGCCGCCAAACTTTTGGTGAGATTCCAAACTGATTCAATGCCTTCTCAAATTGTTCCACACAGATGTTCGCTAAAACGGGGGATGTTAGAGATCCGATGGTTAGTCCTTGGTTTTGAATATATAATTTTGAGTTGAAAACAAAGTGGTTCATATCTAAACACACGAGTATTCCAGCTACTATCTGGCTGATAGTTAACTTTGTCTTTTCTTCCAGAGTGGTGTCACTTTATAGTAACTGTTTGGTTATTTCTAATGCTATTGCCTAGAATACATTTGTAAATAATGGTGACATTAAAACTAACGAGTATTTCATCGTGGTCGACAGAAATCGAGCCAATTCTATGTTCAGAGTCATAAGAGTTCTTGATAATACGACCCGATTTTCTCGTTAATGTTTGTAAAATTCCTGTCAAATACCTCGCGAAATGTGGTAGAGAGCCAATCCAATCAACATTAGATCTGATAGGTGCATGGGCTTTATAAATTTTTGGCAATCCATAAAGACGTGGGGTTACTGTAGAGTTCGGGTATGAACTATATTATTTTCCCTGTTCTTACCCGTCTTTTGCAGGTTGGATCGGTTACGACATTGTTGTTTACAACGCAGTCAGTGGGATAGGTTTTATGAGAATCCTCAATTGTCCGTGTTTACAAGGAATATACCGTCAATAAACACCAAGTAGGCTGCGCGGGTCCAGAGATACGAGCAACCGTTAGGGTTTCCAAGTAAACTCGAAGTTGGCAAGCCAACGTTTTTGGATGGTGCATGCAAGTGAATTAACTGCTCATCGATCATTCAGTAGAAAACAACATGGTTGAAGGAGTGTACGTAGGGGCCAGCCTACAGGCACTTGCACGGTAGCGTCTTGAGCCCTCAAGTCGGTGCGCAAGATATAGTTATCCTTGTCCGCATCTGAAGGATCACTAACGTGTGCGCAGCAAACAATTTTTGGGTTGAGAGAGTCACAAAGGATGCGTGATGACCATGACAGATTATCAACAGACGTGTGATCACCGTGAAATATCATCAAGGATGGATTAACAACTATTATGAACAGAATCACATGATTATGACAAAACGCCCTACGCGGATTGATGCGGTCATCAATAGCATTCTGGCCGGAGATGTTAGCGTCCAGATGAGTCGACTTGCTGAGACTGTCTCGTTTAGGTTTCGGGTTTGACTGGCATTACATTGGGTGGATAGTAACGGATGACCGTGGTAACTATGCCCTCAGTACAAGCTTCTTTTAACCGCCGGTCGTTTTGGGTATCATGCACGTCATTGGTTTGCTTGGCGCCCTCCTTTCTGAATTGGTATGAATTTTTTATCGCCAGACAGGACACCTCGAGAGCAAGTTTAGCCCGGCTTCCAGCTTCTGTTGTGTTACCGCCACAAACTTGTAATGTAATGCTCTAGTTCGTATATACAGAGCCCCCTACGAAAGCTTACGTCCGCTATTGTACTTCGACTCTCAAACTCGATAAAGCTACTACCCCAGGTGACCTCGTGCCGGCACTTTTCAAAGAGGGTGGGTTGACGTTAGTTTCAATTTGTGTAAATGACGGAAAACATTCGTTTCTGCAGAGTTCATTTGATAGTGATGCCCATATTCAAGAAAGAAGTCAGGAGCTCCTGAGAAAACCAAGGGGAAATTAACATGATCTCAGTTGTTACTAGGGCCCTGGCATCCTTTGTACTTAGTCGACTCACTGCAGCCCGGGAGGTAAACTTTGTGCAAGGTCAGCGAGGGTTTCATTCTGGTCGAGGATGTATTGATCAGATGTTTGGTCTTGATCTACTTCCGGATCAGCGTCGTACATACCACCGGCAAACAGCTGCATTTTCCTCAATTACATGGGTGCATTTGGTTCAGTCGATCGGTCTACACCCTTAAATTTACATATACGAAGGATTGTACTAAACAAGTATGAAAAGATGCTGCCGTCACTTCGTTCCCATAATTCAGCCAAGATTAGAATCAACGTTGATTGTCTGACAGGTTTAACACCAAGATCGGTGTACATCAAGGCTGTCCGCTGTTACATTTTTTGTTTGATTTTGACGTGGGTGAAATAATGGAGGATCGTCTTCGACACTCACGAATTGTGATGTAGACCTCCTGCCTAGTGGGAGACTGACTGATCTCGTTTGTGCTGACGACAGTTTCGGGGTGGTTTGACAATCTTTAAGCAGTAGAGAATGCCAGGCGACATTTCGAGTTCTGTAACATAATTCGGAATTTGCTTTGCGGCTTCAAAATGGAAGGTGCTTCTGGGAGACTGCTGGGATTATATGCATTCAATGTTGGATAATGAAATGGTTGTTGTTGGTTAGTTTGCTTACTTGGGAAGCTGAATCCGTAGCGGCGGGAACACAGATAATGAAGGAAAAGCTCGTATCTCCTATGCTGGGGCGGTCTTCGGTAAGCAAGGGACACCCTACAGGGTGTGAGGTAGTTAATCATCAATGAGAACCACTGATTTATTAGTCTGTGATAATGATTACTCTGGTAACACAGGCGCATCTTTCTGAGCTTAGGGGGTGCTTATGGAAAGCGAATGTGATAGATGTGCCACTTTACGGCTGAAAAATCTGGCAGCTCAAGTTAAAAGACGTGGACTGTCATCGTTGTCTGCGCTCGGTCGTTTGCATCTGATGGCACCAACGGGTAAGCAACGAAGAGATTAAGAATCGGATGTTTAATAGTGACTTCTAGGTGAGTTCTTTTGTTCCATCCTTGCATTTACACAGACTCAGATGGCTAAGGGTGGACTAAGGATGCCAGCTAATCGTCTGCCACCTCGAGCACTCTTTGCCGACGCTGCGGCCGACCGGCGTAAGGCACGAGATAGACAGATGATGACCTGGCATATAAAAAAGGAGTCACTCAACAAGGGTTTGGCCACGCTATGTTGGGTTCCTCTCTCATGCTGGGGATCTCGCGATTCACGAAGTCGGTGGCTGATGATAGATGTGATGGTGGCTCAGTGGCGTGAATGTTGCTGGGGGTTAGACCCTCTTCCCGTTTCTTTTTACTTAGTTGGGGTGTGCTGTTTTCATCGTGGATATGTAGCAGTGAAGCCGCAGTGCGAACCATCAGTGTGTTGCTATATTTGATAATGTTGATTTTCATCGGGTAATGACTATAAGATTTCTAAGGCTCAGGGACATGCCGTATTCAGCCTTAGTACATAACACACTCCAGTGAAAACTTTATTCCCACCAAAAAGTTCTCTACATGATATAGTTCACTAGCAGGTCTCGCACAAAACAAAAGTAAATGCCTGGGATGTCATTTTCTGAAACGTGTGTTCAGATTGGATAAGGTGCTGTGCACACAGGATTTTACTGTCAAAATCCGCCTGTTCGATACATACTGTTCAACATTGTGGTCACAGCTAACGGTTGAGAATTTTTAACTTCTAATCTCTCGGCACATAAGTGAGACAGCCAGCACTGCAAGTGTTCTGGCTACTCTGTAGCCCACCACTACAGGTAGTTAATTGCACGTATCTCACAGTGTTGGTTCAGTGTGCGGTGCTGGTATATTTACACGTCAATGGCTTTATCCCATTCCACTTATCTATTTACATTCGTCTCCCTTATCTTTCTATTCTCCGTCTACACAAACAGGAATGTATAAGCAAATATCCTTCTCCCTTCTGCACAAACTTATAAACTTATCAGGAAAGTGAGGTAGAATTTTCTCCACGATCACCAGAAGACATCATTCCTGATTTGCAAAAAGTTTCATTGGTTGTCCTGTGGTTTTGACGCAAAAATTGATGGAATCCGGCCATTCCAAAACCCATTCGACTGCGATTTTCGGAAACTCTTGGGCCATTTTCAAATAAACATGTTGAGATAAACGTGAAAAAGGATATGATTTCATGGCTTTCTGTCGCTCTAGCAGTTTAAAGATTTGAAATGAATTTTGTGCTACGCATTCGCTTGAACTAACATTTCAGAGAATGAAATATGTTAAGTCTAGTTAATTAGCTAACTTACTCGATAAATGTCCGGATTCCAATCACCTGCTCATATTTGCAACATCAGATCAGCGATGTCTTAAAATACGAAAGGTCAGTTTCAACCTCCCTGTACGTAATTGTTTAAAATTTTCAGTTGTCCGTCCACAGTGAATAGGTTTCGTTATTTTTGTAATATGTGGTTCTCCTTTTTACTGTACGGTTAGACATAAATAATATTTGCATCTTCGTCTTCAGCTTGTAACTGAATGTTCGGATTGTTGCCGCATCACACAAACAGTCCTATCCCTTTACGTACTGGGCTCGCCTCGAGTTAGGTCAATTATTCAACCGTTAAAGCTTTCGCTGCTGTTTGACATTTCTAACCCACATGATATTTCCGTGCGTAAGTGTAGCATCTCATATAGGTGATTATCAAATTTCCGTTCTTCTGGGGTCTATCTTCTCAAAGCTATCAAAATAAAACCCCTTCGCCCATTAATGTCGGCTCCTTTGCTGTGATCCGCGGAAGTGTTTCGAATGTGCGGTGTACAGGAAAGGAAAGGATGAAGGCCCCTGCTGCAGACTGGTCATACGTGCATCGTTTCTGTACGATTTTCACGCCGATTGTACTAATCACTTTGATTATAACGGTGCCGTCACAACGAGACTGGACCTAGACGCGGCGTGACGGCTTGCGCATCTCGATGACCTATTGGGCTAAACTGGACGGTGTGGCCACCACACCGAT
This sequence comes from Paragonimus skrjabini miyazakii, assembly GCA_014338405.1. NCBI lineage: Eukaryota > Metazoa > Platyhelminthes > Trematoda > Plagiorchiida > Troglotrematidae > Paragonimus > Paragonimus skrjabini miyazakii. The sequence continues at coordinate 76,617 of JTDE01003401.1, read as the reverse complement.
AGAGTCACTCATGTCAGGCAGGCCAATAGGTAGAGGTCTGACAAACCAGTCTCCTGGTCCTCCAGGTTGGGGGTTGGAAAAGGGTTGACATCTTTTTCCGAAAAATATACTAGTTCTGGTACACTACCACTCACCCGCTGTCTTGCGGTAAAGACGTTTGGGCCAAAGGCTTTGGTTGAAAACCCTAATCGTTCTCCTGTCTACGTCTGGGCGCCCTGACAGTATCTCAGCCCACACACAACCATGAATAGTCACAATACCAGTAATTCCATACTGCATCGGCCCTCTCGCAGTATAAACGGAGTCGCCTTATCTGCTGCATACAGCAGGGTGGATAGGCGAAAACATGCTACTGCTGACCCCTCCCCCACTGTCCTATCAAATTTAGTTCTCAAGCCCCTCTCGACTTCCATTTCTGATAGTAACTCCACAGGTCCCACAACAGATGTAGCTAACCGTGGTTACACTGAGCCGGTAAGTTCCGTCTGTTGCCATTCAGCTTCAGGCCTCCCTCGTCCCTTGCTTAGACCTAGAATGCGATTTATTATAGGTGCCTTCAACGTTCGCATTCTAAAACAGGTAGGTCAACAGGCCGCTCTCGCACGAACGTTAGACTGATTGCATGTCGATGTCTGCTGTTTCTCGGAAACTAGAATCCAGGACAGTAGTCAGCGTATGGAACTAACAGCACCCACATTGTCTATCCGATACTGGTTTTACACTTTGGATGACTCCACAGCCGCCGTTACATGTAAGGCTGGAGTGGGTATAGTCCTTAGCTCGATGGCCGCAGCCGCATTGGTAG
>JTDE01003401.1:56786-70771 GCA_014338405.1 Paragonimus skrjabini miyazakii | reverse complement strand
GTTCGTCAAGGCTGTCCTCTTTAACCATTTGTGTTCAATTTTATCATGGACGAAATATTGGAGGATTGTCTCCGGCACTCACATGAAGCCAGTGTGGGCCTCCTACCTGGTGGAAGGCTGACTTATCTTGATTATACTGACGATAAGGTGTTTGACAACTTTCAAGCAGCACAAGCAACGCTAAACACAATTTCGTTTTCTGCTAAGTACTTCGGAATGCGCTTTGTAGCCTCAAAATGGAAAGTGCTTCTGCAAGATTTCTGTGATTACGTAGATTTAATGTTAGACAACGAAGTCATGGAGGTTGTTGGCCGGGTTGTATATCTAGGTAGTTGCATAAGTGGCAGTGGTGGAGGTGTAGGGAACAAATTAGAGGCGCGTATTTACAAGGTTAGAGCAGTGCTTACTAATCTGAGGCACCTCTGGCGATAGAGAGGTACCTCTCTTAAACTTAAGGGTCACGTTTATGAGGCGACAGTGAGAGCTGTATTACTTTACGGTAGAGAAACCTGGCCACTCAGGGTAGAGGACGTGAACTGTCTTCAGGTATTTGACCATCGATATCTGCGTTCAATCGCTCGTATCGGGTGGCAACAACGAGTGAGCAACGAGGAGGTTAGGAAACGGGTGTTTGGCATTGATTGTCAAACGAGTTCTTTCGTTCAATCCTTACGTTTACACAGACTTAGGTGGTTAGGTCATGTACTAAGGATGCGAGCTAGTCTCCTGTCACATTGAGTACTCTTCGCGGATGCTGCGGCCGACTGGGGTAAGGTACTGTAGATCGGGTTCGTCTCCCGGGCTGGAGCCCTCGCGACTCACATAGTCGGTGGCTTGTGACGTTAGGTGAGATGGCGGCTAACCGAGCTCAGTGGCGTGAATGTTGTTGTTGTTTGGTCGAGTTGTCTGTGAAGTCAGTGCACTTAATGACGCGGGGCAATGAAGGCCATGAGGAATTTGTCTTGCTGATGACGCCTTAGTTTCATTTAGAGCTCGGTTGTTTGTTTGCAAGTTGTAGGTGTCTTGATCTTGTATGTTTGAATGTAGACGTAGCTATTTTTAGTGATTAGGCCCCCTCCCCTTCCTCTTTTTTCTCCCCTCTTCCTAAACAGGGTCTGTTTCTTCCTCTTCGTGGTTGTGGTAGTTAAGCATCAGTGTGAACCATTGATGTATTGCTGTCTACGATGATGGTAACGGTGCTCTTATGATTAGTGATCTTGTGAATGAAAGTTTCTGCTAGTGATACGAAAGGTTGCCTGTCCGAACCTCGTTCAGGCTATCTCGTCTATCTGATGAGTTCAAACAATCTCGAAGCCGACTATAGAGCATCTGTTTGAGAATGGATATCGCGGAGACTTCATAAGCGCTTGTGGTCGAAGCCAGTGCACACCGGCAATCTAAAGTGAACTGTGGCTGTCCGAACTGATGGACTATGGTCAGTTCACTTATTCTGGTGACTGGTTCAGTGACATACCTCAGTTCTGTATACTTCAGCATCACCAGTGTCGACTACTGCTTACGTGATCTTCAGTTCGAGCCGCTAGCGTTGAAGTTACTTCTGCCCATGTTTTCAGCCTTGTTGTGACCTCATGTTACGTGACAGTAAATACCCTGTAATCTGAGCGCTGAAGTCGACTTACTTGAGTATCGTCGTTTCCACAACTTATTAGGTTGCAGAAACACAAGGTGTATCCGCCGCATGCGTTCACCTTCCGTACCTGTGGCACTCGTAAAATGTTTGATTGTATGTCAGTGACTCTTTCACGCTGGCACATTATGTTCTTTACTCTCAATTTTTGTCTGACAGTCACTAATTAATCCTTTTGGAAGGCAGGTTTATCACTATCCACTGTCTTTATATCTGTTAGGTTTATCTGCAACTGAAAGTCACTATTGTTTCCCATCAGGGTGTATGGCTGAACGGTTAAAAGAACAACTTCTCAGTGGACAATGCCCAACCAGTTTGTCACGCGAAGACGTCATTGATCAGTCAAATTGTTCCACTTCTCAACGTCCACGTTTGCTCTCCATTGGTGCCGATTTCGTTTGTGGTCCAGACGCTTATCGCGATCTCCCCAGGTTAATCGAGGATTCCTATGCGGGAATTCAAGGTGCTAGTGTGGCACTATCAATGGAAGAAACCTATGCGGATGTGGCTCCGATTCGTCTGTGTAGTGTAGTAGGGTCTGGTTCTTGTCAGACCCAATCTCGCTTCAGTCCATTTGCTTTTCTATCCGTAATGCGTGGATGTGACAATATGTGTACATACTGCATCGTTCCTTTTGTACGTGGGAGAGAACGTAGCAGACCATTAAACTCTATATTGGACGAGGCTCGGCAGCTGTTCGACGAAGTGAGTGTATTTCGCACGTCTATCAATTCCCCACACCGACTTGAACATTCCATTTTTTTTTATCAGAATCGAACAATCGGCAGACACTAAAACTGATTATTCATGTAATGTTTTTCAACATTTCGTTTTTTACAGGCCAGACACCATAGCCGTTACCGGTGTCGGTGTAAAATGGTGTGTTTGGAAAAGCACTATGTCCATCACCATGTTTGACATCTCGTTGCTTTTGGTATGCACTTCATTTTTACGACTAGAAATTGAGTTGTATTATTGAGGATCATAAGGTTACACACGTACGCCACCAACTGGAACTTCATACTGTGTTTCTTTTCTATTCCGGACAGTACGTTAGGCATTTATCAGATGGATATTGAGCGCTGTCAGGCCACATTGTAGAGTAAGCGCTTCCTCTGTCTGTTTGGGAGGTTCTTGTGGAAGTGGCGCATAGACACTTGGTGCATTTATCCGTTGATCCGCACGCATCGATATTCCTAAGGCGTCACCTACGTGACGCCTTCATCGCACTTTCTTTTCATCCAGACCCTTGCATCTCTTTCCATTATCTAGTTAACTTTTGATTAGTCTTAGTCCATTTAAAAAATGCGTATGGTGTGTTCGGGTCAGATAGTTTTTACGGTAGGGCTAGTCGTATTGTTTCGAAAAGGCATCCAATAAAGCATAGTCTTTATTGTCCAACTCGCTAGTTACCATGCCACACGCGCGCTCGCATTTATGAGTCAGCATTCCAGTCCATAATACCCCCAGTGCTGTGTGCACTTCTGCCAGGTTTATGTGTGATCGACGCCTTCTACCCGGGTGTTTTCCGCCTGCCAGTCTTCGTTCGTTAGTCCGATTTCGTTGAGTGGTGGCTCATCCGGTCGCTCGTGTTGTCTTCCATCTATCCACTGTGGGCCTTGACTGTACTCCACGATCGTTTCGAGATATTCCTCAGAGTGTTGGACTAATCGCGCTTCCGATTTGGTCGTTCATCCTATTTTGCCTGCCGTGTCTCGTCCGTCGCCAGTCGACCTGTGACTCATCCGGTCGCCCAGGCACCTACCCCCGCGTTGAGGTGTTCCGCCGAGAGTTGGAATACCCACACTTCCTGCCTGATAGTCCACCACAATATGAAACTTGATCGTATGCGTCTTGACTGAGTGATTCGAATGACGTTATTTTGTGGGCCACCATTTCGTACAGGCTGTACACATTCGTACGTATAACTAGGTTGTAAACCTATACTCCGTTCAGGCTCAGTAATCCTTGGTTGAAAAAATCAAACGACACGATCAAGTGAATAAGAGATAGAAAGTTATTTTGTAGAACAAGTGTGCAATCGTTAATGCTATTCTCTAAAGTCCTCGTCTGATTTTTTTACTTTGTATTAATGCTGTATCGCACTAAGCTATAAATCCACATCCGGTTTCGAAGCTGTCCACATATACAAGTTTATCGTATAAAGCATTCTATATGAGGGTTCGTTCTTGGTGGCAGCTCCAGTATCATAGCTTCATTCGCCATTCTCTATAATGACCTTTTGTATATGAGCTGTTTCACTATCCAAAATGCATTTCAGGCAGACCGTAATCTGCGTACTCATCTCATCTTTGCTTTGTGGTTAGCAACGATCTTGGAATGTGAAACGTCAGTGGTTTATGGCATTGAACATTTCATCGCACAGGTCACGTACAATGTCCGCACCCATTTCCTGATCTCAAACAGATTTTTAGAGGGATATTCTTACAAAAATCACTTGTTCAGTTTTTGTTGATATCGTAGTTAGTGTTCTATTTGTTAATTGTCTGTCAATATATGTGCTCCTCTTGAGACCACCCAGACGACTTCATTTCGCTGTTTGAACCTCATCATTCAGGGCCAGTAATGTAAATTTTCCCACGTTGTAACAAGGCAACTAAAAATGTTTTTCAGCCTTCCCAAAAATTTTGGTTGATTATCATCAGTTTCTTTTGCACGTGGAGTAGGCGCCGATCGTATGCAAGAGTGGTTCGGTGTAACACCTGAGCCTCGACACACATTCCAGGTCATTTCTGTCGTTCTTGCCTATTGGAGTTGATTTCACTGGCACCGTCTCACCAGTGCTTCCAAAACAACACTAAGCCCCTTATATGGATCGCTTCAGACAGTAGTCCTCATAACTCTGACACTATTACCAGTCGGTAAACTATGCCTAACCCGTTGAAAAAGCCGCAAGACCTACGAAAGTGACAATCACGACTGCTGTTTTGGTGGACAAATCAAGACATTGAATTGTCAACTTTCTAGTGGTTTTCGGAATCACGATAAGAAAAATAATCTCGTGCTACCTTATCAGTAGACATGATCTGCGAAGGAAGAAGCAGACAAAAATGCTATCTTCTGGGATATCTGGTTGATACTTACAACGGTTAGATAAAACGAAGCCGTTTACAACATCACCAACTTTCACCTGACTTATTGCCTTCCTAAAGTTTATCCGATGAAGGAATTCTACCTCCCATGGTGCGTATCGAGTCCCCATATCGTGTTCTGATGCAATCGAAAGGGCGCAGACAACTGCAAATGTTGTGGGCTATACACCGTCGACCTTGGCCCCTGAAACAATCAACTGGGGGTAGTCTGGACTGGTGATATCAAGTGAAGTTCGAACGCTGCTACGGCTATCTGGGCCACCAGATCTTAGTCTTAGTGAATACGTTCGAGATCGGTTAGGACGCTTTGTTAACAAAGACTGGAATATTGCAAGCTTATCCCGACTAAAACATGTAGTAATCGATAGAATAGTGAAAGCTGTTGTCGATGCCAACGGAGTAGTTGTCAAGTGTGAAACAGGATTTGCTAAGACTCCCCCTTCTAAAATGATATCATGATTAAAAAGGCTAACGTACCTTAACATCAGTATTTCTCTTGTAAGGTGTATTCGTCTTTGTCAAACAGTGCACACTTTCCACCATCCGCCCATAGAAACGTTTAGTCGCCTAGACTCACAGGATTCGGAAGTGGACAACGTAGGCTGGTTATGCTGACTGTCTTGACTGACTTGATAACTTACAGTTCCGTCTCGGGTATTTCGAACGATGAGCTCACCGCTGTGTTGCGAACGTAGACCGAACGGCATCATCGAAAATGGCCGTATTGATGATGTTGAGCCATTGACTCGTAAAACGTCGTATTGCGCTATCACGTATGACACCCAATCCCGGCGAGCTGGGTCACCGCTGTGTCCTATGCTGCATTACCAAAACAAAGACATCAGAACAGAGATACTGCGATCGGCACTAACCAGTCTGAATTTACTAGAAGACAATAACCTTCGAAACGGTTTTCTCCCCTCATGAATATACATAAGGCCAAAATTGTTACGTAAGATGTGTGCTCGAGCAACATTTCGTTCGTGTTCGTCAGTGATATGCACGAACTGATAACCGAATGGTTAAAGGAATGGGTGCGTACAAGCAAAATAATAGAGTTTGTCCAGCCAGCAGTCATAGCTCGGTGTGTGATATGTCTGTATATTTGGACGTTCAATCAATGTTGAAAGCATACACAATCTAATAGTAACAGGGAAGATGGCATCTCTCGATGTGCAGACTGTTCATTAACGTGCCCCTAGCTGAGACCGTTGACACCGTGTGTGATTACTTCATGGAACATTGCATTAAATTTGATCTGCCTGTCTTTCATGTATACAAACTTCTTAATATGTACACTAAAAATCATAAACTTCTATTCAAGGGACAGTTCTGCTGCCAAGTTGATGGTGTAACCATGGGCAGTTCACTTGGACTTGTGCTGGCCGATATCATAATTACTGTCATCATATCAGCCATGAGCCTGATCAGAATGTACTCTTATTCGAGCCGCCGCTCACCTCAACAGTGATCTGGATTATCCTGGAAGAATAAACGTTACTGAAAAGGTCATAAAGTAATAATAATAATAATAACAAGAGAAGCGTGTGCGAAAAAAACTAGAAATGGTATGGATGCAGTTATGCCAATGAGTGCGGTACATCGCCATTTCGGGTAACGTCTCTGACTGGCAATTTCAGTGACCTCAAGGATCCTAGACAAGCAGGCGACACCTACCCACTTTGCTCAATGTAACGGTCGCGGTTTTCCTATTTCGTGATCACGTTGCTGCTTGCCCATCACGTGGTTTTATCCAACTGTTGGTGATCTCAGTACGTTATGCCCGGTGCGGCAAATACTCAGCTGGCATGCGGACTGTGTGACCTAGCCATCACAGACTGTGCAACGTGATTAGTTGACCAATTGACCCCGCATCCCTGTGCGTTCCGGAATACCTCCAGGCGAACAGCCGTGTTGCTCACGCTGCCAGTCCACCTAATGTGAGCTAATTGCCGGCGATAACAATGGTCAAACAGCAAGTCTGCTGATATCTTCGTTGTGAACAGTCCACGTTTCTAAATCTGAAAACAAAACAAAACGCATACAGACGTTGTATGCCCTTCCTTTCAGTGACAAACGAACGTCGTTTCGATGCCACAGATGACGCGGGTTAGCAAAGGCAAGTCGTATCTTTGCTACTCTCGCTGATGTTTCATTAGTAACATTACAAGCTGACGAGGTAGTGCTACCCAATTATGTAAAAATGTTTACAGCTTCAAGCGTATTACCTGCAATAAATGAACGTGAAAGTTGGAGTGCCCCTGTCTTGAACAGTACTTTGCACTTTGAAGGTGCGAAGCACATTCTACACAAACCAGTCTGCTAGCCAACTTTGTTCAGTATGATCTGCATGTCTTTGGAAAAGGAGCCAAGTAAGACAATGTCGTCTGCATACTTCAGATCGGAAAACCTAGCACCATGAAGAAGCTCAACGCCAAGCTCACTGGATTCCTCAAGCACACTTTCCAAAATATCGTCCGTGACAAAAATGAACAGGAAGAGGAGATTGGACACCGTTGATGAGCACCACCAGAAATGATGAACGTCCAGTACAGTTGTCCATAAACCCTCACCCTCCTTGCAGAGTGAGCTTAAAGTGGTCTTAACAGATTCATGCATTCCCCTGGTATTCCCTTGTGAAACAGGCTGTTCCAGAAAACGTTACGAGCAACTGAATCAGAAGCAGCCCTTAGGTCTAAACAGATCACTACTGTCGGCTGCTCGCGACAGTGCCGGTGCTTCAAGATACGTCGCAAGGGAAAAATGTGAACAATGCACCCACGACTAGATCGGAATCCTGCTTGTTCCTCACGTGTCTGATTCTGTCTCTGGGCATAGGGAACCGACGTAATATAAGGCCAGACAGTAACTTGGAAGTAGCAAACACTAGACTGATGCCTCTGTGGTTGCCACGTAGACTGGTCTATATATGTGTGGCTTCCCGAAAAGACAGTCTAAAATGCGGTAGGCTTGACGCACCTGTGCAAAAGATACGTTTGCGAAACATGCCAGGTCAAATCTACCTACACGTGTCTTAACAACTTGCACCCCAATATTAAGTTTACTACCGAAATCGAGGAGGAGAACTAGTTACCATATTTGGACGTCCTGCTTACCGGACCTGAAGATGGCTTTTTTCGTAAAGGTATCTATCGAAAAAAGTCGTGGACTGGTTAACTATTGTTGCGGCAGTCACGTACAAACGTAGACTCATGCCAACCTTATGCCGCAGAGTTCTTAAGATGTGTTGAGATGGGAGTATACTCGAAGAACTCAATTTCGTCAAACGGATTCCCATTCAAAATAGTTACCCCGCACGCTTAATCGAAAAACACTCAAAACCAGTCGAAGCTCGACCAGCCGTCACAACGGTATTTCGTAAGTGTGTATACTTATGGTTGCCTTTCAAGGATGATGGTGACATGACACTCCTGACAGGATGAAGGCTGAATTCAACAGTGAGCCGCATATATAGATCAGTTAAGCTCATTGTACTCAACAACGCACGTGCCTACAACCCCGAGGAAAGATCCAGTGTCAAGACGTCTAACCTTATATATGAATTTACCTATACATGCAGATTGTAGTACGTGTTCCGTACAGTGAGGGCACTACGCTCTCGAATCGCGAGGTCTCTCAGTGCCAAAACTCGGACAGTTGAGAGTGTTGTAATAAAACAGTTGCTCGAATCCGGTCACATAGTAGATCCTCAAAGGCTTTTCGTGTTGATTGTCAGAATATGGACGGACACGCTTTAACTTTTTCTGAGGCGCTGACCATACACCTTAAAAAACCACCCTTGTGTTCAGAAGCAGATGATAGTGAACTTAGCACCACCTTATTAATCCATTGTACATAGGTCAATCAGTAATTAGATAGTTTATCTTAATACCTCATCCCTTCATCATTTAATTTTTAGATGAGACCCAATTGTGAATAGTCAGGGCTTCGGCGGGATTCGAACCAGCCACAGAAACATCATGCTCAAACGCGGCAAGCGTTTTACCAGCTGAGCTACGAAGCCAATTTTTGTTTTCCACACTTTCCCATTTTGTCCATATTACCCTACTTCATTGCGTATATCGATTCTTCGTACATTGTTTAAAAGTTCAAGTATTTGGACACGTCAGTCACCGAGCTATGGTTGCCAGTTAGACAGACTCTACTGCTTCATCTGTACATACCTCTTTCTTTCTGCGTTCGATTATCATTTCGCATATGTAACTGACGAGAACAGACGATTTGTTGCTCGAGCATACACCTCATTTAGCAATAACCTGTATGTTGAGAAACAACACTGTTTACGATTGCTACTGAGAGATGAGCGTTTTACGTTCTGATCGACCCGTTCATTGTCACGCTCACATGATTTTGCCCTAAGCAACTTTGATACGCGTTTTAATCCTCACTTTACAAACACATTCGGTGCACCAGCTGATCGCCGTTTTTGACTGATTGGCGCCGATCGACCAGAACTCCGTCCACAACAACTTGTGCGTGAGCCCTGAATCTTCTCCAGTAAAAAAAACCATTATAGTCTAATCGCATTACACCCCGATAATTTTGTCGACTGAACTGCAGGCACCTACTAAGTTACACCGCCCGCTTTATCAGAAGCACTGGTTTGATTATGCTAACAAACGTGACAACATTGGATTTGGGATAGTCTATCTCTAATCTGCGATTTAAACGTAAAATGCATCACTGATTCCCCAGACGGAATATGAATGCAACAAAGACGCTAAGTGCGTGATAGCGCTTCTGTGGCCCGTGGTATATAGAGATGTATTAAACCTTGAGTACGTGCGTCCTATCGAGTGCATCCATTTCATCACAGAAAATCACGTGTGAGTAAAAGCGCCAGCTATCTGTTGCGTCGGTAATAAATAACACTATACGGTGAGCTTTGGTGACTTTGTTGTTCTGCCTACTTTTGTTTTAGTCAAGCTGATAATTTTTATTTTCCGCCTCGGAACTAAAGACGCAACTTGCTCCGTACCTCGCTAGCTTGACGTGTTTCTTCTGTACACTATTTTCCAGAGTCGATAATAAGGCACAGGGTCAACGCGCCGAACCTCTGTTTTCATTAGCCCACGTGTTTCACTAGTGAGTAGCGGACTGGGTATTGTTCCGTTAGGCTTTTCCAACCAATCTTTCACACCGCGCATCGATCTGGCTAGTTGTGCTTATAACCAACAGAATTTCCCACTTGCATTTATGCGATTATTTAGACAGTGTTTTGTTAAAACATACCTCAGACAACTAATTTCCTCTAGCGCGTTCACTTAATATAAGTCGAATTTTCTTTTTAAATTTCCGTAATTGCATTGCTGTTAAGATTTTACGCAGGTGTAGTGGAACCGGTGTGCGCTTTACTCTCATTGTGGTCGCAATATTTTGAACGCCAATACTCGTGCTGGGTGTGATAAGCAGCTGAATGTTCCTCATTTTGAGCGCTGTCGCTTTTGACAGGTTAATGGAGCTGCTATGAGATGTGCGTTGTGTGCCATTCTAGTCGACCTTCTTATAGATTTCATTCAAAGAGGGGTCCCCAAACATGTCGAACATCATCATTATCGTAAACAGCAATACATCCTGTGTAAGATACGGGACTGACGTTCTCGTTCCCTTTGTGTGCACACAAAACGCCGCATAACTGTTTGATGCACTGAGTTCAACGTACTCAGATATCAACTTGACACCAGAAGGAGAACATTCAGTTGGTCTTGACGGTATGTTGGGTGTGAGTAAAGTAGCCGACGCCAAAATTCAGACAATCTTGAGTTTCTAAATGCCGCCTGGAACGAGTGATCTGTACAGGGACAGCGGTTCAATCGGTACTTTTCAACATACCCAAACGTCTCGTTGTCAGCGCTCCCCCCATGACTGTTATTTTTCGAATGAACAGTTAAATGACGTAATTTATGCAATTTTGTTCGAGAGACGATGTGGTTGTGTGACTAATGTGAGATTACTTGTAGTAGTTAACATGCTCGCCTAATAGTCTGGAAGAGTGGCACACAATTTCCGGTCCTGACGAAGATATGCATTACTGTTCAATTCTGATCAGAACGAAAAGCAAATCTACTATCTCCTTTCGAAATGGGCTGAATCCCAAAGCTACAACCAGTCGACAGTGATGCTCATCTTGTAATAACCCAAAATCTGGGACACCACTCAATCTAAATGTTGCTCAGTTAGTTCAGTGACTAACTTAGTGGTTCTGATCACAAGGTTAGCAACTGAAATGTTCACCCTTGTTTCCAAATAGCGCCATGAAAGACCACGTTGACTCTGGTTTACCAGCCTGTGTGTTCTGGTATGTTTTTTCTACAACGTTATTCCGTATTATACTGTTGCTGTGTGAATGGGTTTCCATTGGTTTCAGTTGTCGATCGACACGTTACATTTTTATCTCAGCCTCGACTTTTAAAATGCACGAACATGTTGGTTGCATTTTACTGTTCGTCACCATGCATATAAGTCTCATGTTCATCTCGTAATTTGGTTTCCTTGTAGGGTGTCAGAGAGATCACTTTATTAGGACAGAATGTGAACAGCTACTGCGATCGTTCCGGAAAACTAGACCAATCAGTAAACCTTCACCAACAAACCACTCCACACTGTAATCTGACACCCGGGTTCCGAACAGTATATCGACTGCGGAACGGTGGTTTGCGTTTTGCTGACTTGCTCGATCAGGTTAGTCGCATCAGTCCGGAATTGCGTATCCGTTTCACGTCCCCCCACCCCAAGGATTTTCCCACGGAGGTGAGCATCTGCACTGGTGATTTTTATGGTTTTTGTTCACTTTGATCTCCTCTTAATAGTCCTGTGTTAGTGGATCTTTACAACTCTTTTGGTTGACTTAGTTTGCTGATTGCGTGTCGATTCTACGACAACCTTGCGAAGGGTATTACGGTTTGTGTGTTCTGTCGGTCTTTCCCAGTACTTTTACGACGATCTCTGTTGTTTTTTTATGGTAAATGTTCCCTGCTCGTCAAAGGTAAATCAGACGCAAACGATGTTGAGATATGTGATAATGATTGACAAAGGATGAATGCTTACATACAATGTTTATGTTGATTGTGGTTGATAAGCTTGCCGATTGCCATCTTACCGGCTAATCTCACCGACTGAGCTAAAGCAAGGACGACACCGATCACAACGGAGTGTTGTTCTAACACTAGGTATCAAAAGGTAATATTGTCGTTCAAAATTTCCACACTCACTTGTCCATTCCGTCAATACAACTTTCACAAATTACGAAGGTAAAACATTCCATTTCAGTTCATAAAACCTATTGGTAAAGTTGATTCTAACAGTTTACAGTGAGTACAACCTTTCAGCTGTTCACTGCGTCAATATTTGACTCCCAAGTGTTTTTAGCCATTAAGCGCCGAAAGTTCCTCCGTCTACCCTTTTTAAGGACTTAGGTGGGAAAGTCAGTTTTTCCGAAACAACCCATCTATTTTCAAAAAGCTAAAAGCAATTTCTCATTTTTGAATGTGATCCAAATTGATTTTGGTGTACAAACCTGGTTACTTCATACCTCTACATGACCTCAAGTCTTTTAGAAGTCCTAACTTGAGTTTTGATTCTGCCGCATTTCACCTTTGAGTTGGGCGATAAATAAAACTCCACTGAAGGTTGTCTTTGGGTTCCTTGGGAGTGGGGTTACGAACTTGTCTGTGACGGGGCACTTCGTCCGAAAGTCCGCGACATTTCCTGAGTTCGTTGCGACTGTACTTCATTAAGACGATAGGAATACGCAAATCGCGTGATGTTCTCCGGAGTAACCTTTCGTACATTCGGATCACATGTGAACATGTAACTAATTTTAAACATTAATATAAAGTTCCATAGGATGGCAGTCGTGGCTTAAGGAATTAACCTTAAGCCACAGACAGATACAGAAATGAAAATTAAAAATATGGAGATGCTAACTACCACGGCAATCGCGACGTCAATTATTTTTTGAATACACAAGGCGGAATTTCGACACCTGATAGCCAAAGCCTTATAAACTGGTGGATGCGTTTCCGGTTGCTTCGGAAAATCATAGAGAATTCGTCACAAACCTTTAACCCTGTGTCCTGTTTAGATTATATTTTGTTGTTGCTAACAGTGACTATCGTCCGTCGGCCTCTGTGCAAGCGCCTGGCATTTCTACTTGTGTTTCTAGCCACTTTGGAACCCGCTTCTTGATACGGAAGCTAGTTGCCCGTTTGTCCTCCCTATGTAGCTCTTACTGTAACTACATGAATATTTGTATAGACAATGGGAAATGAAGGGCGTAGGCTGTTTGTTCGAAGTCTTGGAGACTGGTAAACCTCTGGTTCACTGTATTATGCATAGTTTTACAGCGTTGTAGGATCTGGATACAGCAGTTGTTAGACGCCTTTTTGCCGTTACTGACCAGCCGTCACCCAGAAACGGGAATTCTACTTACATTCTTCGGTGGTACCGTTGTTACTTGTATCTTTTGGGTGATTGCACTGTCATACTTCTTGATAAATTGCAGTAAGTACAGTTTGATAACTAGTTTTAAACGTCTAAGTTGTGTAGACGGTTTAGATGTTCGTGACAAACTGATGTGTTCATTAAATATGACACCATTATTTACTAATATTCAGCTCCATGAAACTGGTGATAGCATTTTCCATTTTATTTTACGTAATAATGCTCTTTCTTATTCCGCCGTCTGAACTGAATGCACACAATGTAAAGTTCAACTTCCGGACGTTTACTTTCCTGCAAGTAGACAAGGTTTTAATGGGCAGTCTGCTGATTTATTCATGGTTAATGTAGAATCTGCATTATGTGAAAGCTTGTCAAAGCCAGTACTGTGCAAACGCTACATAGATGACATCCTGGCCATTTTTGAGAATTCAAGTGATTCAAGCACGTTATTCTTGGAGTTGAATCAAGCACTTCCAAACCTCAAACTAATTAGAGAGAACGAAGTAAACAACTGCCTTCCGTTGCTGGACACTTTAGTTATTCGGTGATCAGTTCGCATGATGGGAAGATCCATCTATAGAAAGGCTACTTGAACAAGGCAGTATATGCACTTCAAAAACTTCCATCCAGTGCAGTATAAGACAAGCCTAGTTTGAACGTTCTTTCACAGGACCTGAAGGCTATGCACGTAAGACAATCTACCACTAGAACTAAAAACACAGATATTCTGCAGGCCAGTGGGTACCCCCTGCAATTTATCA
>JTDE01003401.1:22162-36605 GCA_014338405.1 Paragonimus skrjabini miyazakii | reverse complement strand
CATCACATGTAGAAGCCACCAAATTTTGCTTGAAACAAGATTTTATACCGTCCGCTATTATTCAAGCGTGCCGAATTCAAATGGCGCAACGGGAAACAGTAGCAAATAATACACTAGCAGACGATTCGATAGAAACTGTTAGCAGCTCCTAATCCGGTTATTTCGAAACATCAAATTACCTAGTAAGCGCACACAGCATACTAATCGTACGAGGCAGGAGGATTTCTCAATGCTGAGGTCACCGTTGAAAATGACTCACACCATCAAATGCGCTGCATTCTTATCAAGAAACAACCGACGCCCGTCAACTCCTTACGGCACGTCTGCACCGACAAACGGGCCTGCGTTGGTTCACATTAGTTGGTGCGAAGTTCGAGGTAGCTCGGTGGTGGAAGCAATTTACGGAGTGTGTGCGGAGCCGTTGATGTAGCGTGCCTTTTCCCTGCCAAAAAACGTTTTATTCGACTTGAATGCTATACCTGGATCTCTGCTATGCGGCTTCACCCAGTCTACTTGCGCGGAATCAGGAAGAACACGACTGCGGAAATCACGCTGTATTTCCGACTTTAAATTCGACAAATGAATTAAACGCCTGTAAATTTATGGCATGAAATAGCTGTCAAATATGACCATTTACTCGTTGAACCACTGTCCGCTTGTTTAGGCCACTTTGCGACTAAGTTGTCAAGTAGGGCTAACTCCATAGCCGTTGCGCTCTGATTGGTTCATCGGGCTAGCGCGACACCTACGCTCACTTTCACGCCTCCTCCTGGTTGGTCCGACGTGCGCACCAGTACTTTGTTGATGACTGATTTCGTCAGCCGTCACCGATAACCTGATTAGATTGTGTTGATGAATTCATCTCCTAACACCCGTGGAATTTCAAAAGCAATTATCTGATTCCGAGCGGCCAAGTGCGCAAACTTAAAGATCACTTTTTGAGGGAAAGAATTGACTTCATTCTTTTCTTCGTAGGTATTTGCTTGCTGTAGTTCAAGATAACCTAGACACACTGAGAGGACAGAATTAGCAGATATGACTCGGACTCAACATGCAGTCGTTTACGGATCACGGCTTATGAAAACTTACCTGAAGGGTAAGCGTTCAGCAAAAACAATCCCCTGTTTGTCGTGGTCCCCGACGTATTGGGTAGATGAGGTAGCGTTAACGTGGAATTACGGTCCTCTAATACGATTTACCATATACAGTCAGACGGTTTTACACAGAATGCACGATAAACACTTATTTGGTGGGTTCTACATAAAACGAATTGATCAATCAGAATGCAGAAGATTGAAGGGTAGTCTGTCGAAAAATAATGCACAGACAAGACTTTGCATGCATGTAATCCGCACTGATTCCACTGATAGTGACACCTCACAGTAAGCTGCATGCTCTCCGCACTTCAACAATCAGTATTGCGCAGATCAGTTTACCTATGCGGACCGTTGTGGTTAAATTTCTTCAAGGAAAGATCTGTCCCATGAGCATTTAAAAATGCCAGGAAGTAGAAAGATGAGGTTTTGAGCATCGTATATACCCTACAAATTGGCACTAGCCGTAGCATAAGCAATTTTCGATTCGATATTCGCGGCCGACCTCGAACCATTGCCAAAAATTTGCTGTTTTTTTTGTCTTCAGTAATGTTTCAATTTTTTGGACCAGACCCTGTCGGGCGTTGCATATTCTAAGTTTCCCATAATCTGCAGACACCTGTTCCTATGGGACTCGGGTTAGTTGAGATGTCTTCCGTGAAATAACTGACAGACTATTGTCGAGCTTAATCCTCAGAGATAAAGGGCAACCAACTCGGAAATTTCATAGTTGCTGATATCTATTGGAATCAAATCCTGCCACCAGCCGCTCGCCGACGCATTTCAGAACGAACTGTCGGACGTTAGTTTCGTCTACACTAACCGTCCGGTATCTGATGTTAATGGAAAAACGTTTCGAGTGACCGCTCTAAGTCAATAAGTAAACCTTAAAGCAAGTAAGTGTGTACTGTCTCGACCCGACGAGACTGGAGAGCAGACCTGGGTACGTACAAAAACATCAGGACCATTGGGCTGAAGTTTTGATCGGTGATACTGAGCTTCCAAAAAATTGACGCAACCCACAAACTAAGGGGTCATGATCAACCGCCTGAGTACAGCAAACCATCTACCAGCGCGCTTCATTTTCGTCTGTCAGTTTTGTTCATACTGAAATCTTTGGATGTACAGTTTGTACACAAATAAGTGGCTTATATGGTTTAACGTTAGCGTAACTAAAACTATTCTGATTGTCAGTAACTGTTTATTTCAAAAGGTACAAGCGAAGCACTTTCAGTCCCTCATTGGCCAGGTTAAAACGAGGATTGAACTGCTACCACGCGTACATTATGGTTGGACGATTGATCGGTGACAGGTGCCGTTAAGCTACGATATGTACTCGGCACACAAATGTGCCTTCGTGTTCCAATATACACTGGTGTATCTGTGTTAATGTCGCGTAGATTTGGCTTTTTCCTTTACGGAGGCAAGCCAAAAATGCGGATTTAATCCTGCAGAAATACCAAGCGCCATCTGATTACCTTATCATTAACAAAAAAAAACAAATATCTAATAAACAGAAAAACTGGTCAATTTTGTAACCGTTAGTACCGAAAACTATCAGATGTCGTCGCGCACTACCCTCAATATGAGTCGACCTTCTTCCACACAGGCATTAGGTTCCCCAATGTTCTGCAAGAAAACTTTACATAAGAGACTGCCAACAAACAGTCCGGCTCAAAGAACATAACACGCACAGATGAGGTAGTTTTCCAAATTCACGATGGCACAGGTCGAAATTCAAGTGTACTAATCGATTCTCGAAATGCAAACGTTCAGTATCGAATTAGTGCTCTGAGTTGGCGTTGCTAAAAAGAATGTGTTAGAAAACACTGCAAAGAAAGTGGAATCAGCAAAGTTATCCTTTCATCTGAACGCATATCCCATGCTTCCGTGTTTTAATATAATCTATCCACCCTATACAGAAATTGGGTCGATTTTATAACGCCTTCCGATACGACTGCACTCGCTGCATAGCACATAAAGTGGAGTGTTAGAAAACACTGCAAAGAAAGTGGAATCAGCAAAGTTATCCTTTCATCTGAACGCATATCCCATGCTTCCGTGTTTTAATATAATCTATCCACCCTATAGAGAAATTGGGTCGATTTTATAACGCCTTCCGATACGACTGCACTCGCTGCATAGCACATAAAGTGGAGTGTTCAAGTGATTAATGTCTACCGCCCTAGTAAGTCCAACTTCACGAAAACTATGGCTCCTGTTGGAATGATAAATCAATACAAAATGCCAGCTTTGACACTAAAAACGGGTCATTTGTTCACAAGGCTTGACTAGCCATTTTAAAAATCACCGCCACATCAGCGTCTCTCTCCATTACACAACGTGGAGAATTAATTTCAAGTGCGCCAGTGTACATGGTATAAAACTACCTAATTCAAACGTTTCAATATGACCTCCTATGACGATTAAACAGAACAGTAAGTGTATTTGAACTGTTTTATGGAAGAAGTAGCTACAGAAGAAATAATTTCAGACTAGCATCTTTGCATAAGACGATTTCGTCATCATGTCGCGGGTTCTTCTTTTTGCGGACCGTAACGGGCAACCCACCGCTCGACGAATTCTTGTTTGCGTTTTTCACGCCTCGCGAAATAGTCCGGGTATTGCAACTTCTCTAACGGATGCCAAAAATCGAGTTGCTGGAAATGGACGGGCAGTAGATTGTCGTCATAGGGACCCCACACATTTTAAAAACCACGTGCAACAAACGTTTTATGTTACTGCTGATAAGAACCCGAAACTCAAAGCGATTTGTGATAGCACCCAAGATCACAAAACTTCGCCACTTTTATCCACAGCGCGCTTCAGGGCGAGCGTGTGGATAGGATAAGTAACTCAACACATCAGGACTTAGTCTGAGGATCACGTCCAAAGGAATTCAGGTCAAGATGTGTCGATGGACGTACGTCATTTACTCAAGTTCATTCCAGCCAATCCCGCTTTATGCTAGCTGCCGATGTATGCCTCTTCCACAAACTTCAGCCGTTTAATTTGAGCATGCGCTACCTCGCTTACTTTGCTGTTGCGTCACTTCTTGGTAGGATACCTGTACAAACAATATCCTGTCCGTGATGTAGCGACCACCTTCGAAAATAATTCTGGACCATGCACAGAAAATGTGTCCCGGCAAATTGTTAATGAGTAGTGATATTCAATGAAAGTAATATGGGATGAAGTTAAGATGGACTCGCATGTAAGCCACCGCATCTAAGGCTTGATGTACAGACGATTTCCAAATAAGACAGGGAAATCTGACCACTTGACCGAACGAACTTATAAACGAACTCAAACAAACCACGAGAAACTACGTCGCACAGTTCGAACAATTCCCGAAAGATAAACATAGTTTCTCCAGTGTTCGTAAAGAAATCACCATGCTGAGCAAAAACTAGAAGCCGATAGAATGCACGTTAATCTAAACAAAGAACAAATTGCAAAACATTCTGTTGAACATAAGGGACACCGAATATCGTCAATTTAGAGCAACTAAACTGATGGATCAAATCTCGAGTGACTGCGCAAGTTCGTGATACTCATTAATAAATCGATAATCAACTGGTGGCTTCTTTTTTTGTTGGACGCATTGGACAAAGGTAACATGACGGTTCATTGAGATCACGTCCTGCGTACTGTTTGAAACATAAACACCCAATTGACCACAAGATACAGTCTACTTCACTACCAGCATGCGTACGTGAAATGATGTTAACGTATGAGGCAGTGGACATGAATTTATGGGAAATGGTTAACAATTTCGCGGGTGCAACCACACCATCGTCCGACCAGCACAGTAGGTCGTTGCGAGATCAGCAAGCTTTACTTGTTGGGGTAATTAAAACTTGCATAGCTCGTAACCACGTCGCTGCCCTTGAGGATGTTCCAGTCGTTGGCAGTCGCGACAAATAATGAGGTGTTAGGGGAAGTTTTGTTTGTCTACTAAAAAACAGGACTACGGACTTTTATCTCGATTATCGATTGAGAGGTAGAAGCCCTTCAGAATACAAACCGAGAAAACGGTGTGACTCATAAGATTGTTTCGCTTACCACGGACCAACTCTCTACAGAGATGGGTGAACACAGAAAATTTATGTATGAAGTGGGCGGAATTCACATTCTAAAACATGTTCTCGACCGACAACAGGGAGCCAGAATGCCACAGACTCAGACTGAAAAATGGGTTATGTTTTTGAAATCCCCGTGCACACTACAGCACCACCACAATAATTAGACACGGCTTCAAACGGTCTGCTTTAAACAAAAGTAGGCCAAGAGCTGATCTTGCACTCAATACAACTTAGCTATGGTAGTATATTTCTTTAAAGTGTAGAATATGTCGAACCCTTTAGCTAAAGCGAGGTTGTCAGCATACTCCAAACCAACTGGTTTACAACCAGCTAGAAACTACTTCAGGACTTCCAAAAAGATTGTTTACTTTACTGCATCGAAAAGATGGCCGGTTGCTGTTGAAGGGAACGATATAGAATGCTTGTGTGAGTTCCGTTCTGCTCCAAGGTTCAGGTACAGTCCGTGACGAAGATATCAACAGCTTTCGTAAGGTGGACCACCACTATTTCCACTACTATCCCAAGTGAAATGGAACAGTCGCGTGAGTAAAACGGCCGTTCATCATTACCAACATCCCAAACAGCAACACATCAGTGGTTCTCAGGGATGTTTAACTACCACACAACCATGAAAAAAAACAAGCAAACGCTGTATGGGAAGAGAGGAAAAAGGAAGGAGATAGGGAAGGACCTAACTGCAAACAAAAACGGATAAGTCTATGTTCAAACATACAACACCAAGGTGTCTATAACTTGCAAGCAAACAATCGAGCTATAAATGAAGGTAAGACATCACCAGCAAGACAGCTTCCTTACGGCTTCCACTGTCCCGCATCATTAAGTACATTCACTTCACAGACAACTCCACCAAACAACAACAGCATTCACGCCACTGAGTCCGATTAGTCGGAATCTCACCTAACGACTCTGTGAGTTGCAATGGCACCAGCGCGGGATACGAACCCGATCTACAGTGGCTAACCCCTTCGTGAACGATTTTATTTCTCTATGCCAGGTCATCATCTATCCACCTCCCACTTTACGCCAGCCGGCTGCTGCGTCGACAGAGTGCCCGGTGTGGCAGACGACTAGCTGGCATCTTTAGTACATGACCTGACCACCTATGTTTGTGCAAGTGTAAGGAATGAACGAAAGAACTCGCTTGGTAATCAGTGCCAAAAATCTATTCGTTGCTTACTCACTAGTGCCACTGGATACCAGCGACCGAACGCAGGCATCGGTAGTCAAATACCTGAAGACGGCTCACGTTCTCCACCCTGAGCGACCAGGTTTCGCTGCCGCAAAGTAATACAGCCCTAATTGCTGTCTGATATACTCGACCCTTAAGCTTCATAGAGATACTTCTCTGTCACCACAGGTGCTTCATATTAGGGAACACCGCCCTAACCTTAGGGATATGCGCTTCTATTTCACTCCCAACATCTTCAGCGCCGCCGCAGCTGATGCAGCATCCTAGATAAACAAACCGGTCAAAAACCTCTACGGCCTCATTATAACATTAAATCTAAGTAAACACAGCAATCTTGCAGAAGCACTTTGCATTTTGAGGCTGCAAAGCGTATTCCGAAGTACTTAGCAGAACGCGAAATAGCGTCCAGTGTTGACTATGCTGCTTGAAACTTGTTAAACAGCAACACCTTATTGTCAACATAATCAAGATAAATCAGTCTTCCACCTAGTAGAAGATCCACGCTAGCATCTTGTGAATGACGGAGACAATCTTCCATTATATTGTCCATCACAAAATCAAACAAAAATGGCTAAAGTGGACAACGTTGACGTACGTCGTTCCTGGTGACGAGACTATCAGACAGTTCCCCACAATCCCTAACCTGAACTGAAGTATGGGAATAAAGGGCCGACAGTATGTTCACATACTTGGTCGGTACATCCCTGCGTTTAAACGACTCTACAAGTGTGTATCAATCCACCGAATTGAACACACCTCTATAGTACAGAAATACGGCAATTGGCCGGCGATAAACATAACGTTGTTCGAGGATTTGGCGAGGAGTAGAACTTAGATCTATACGTTCCCGCCTAGGGCGAAATCCTGCATGTCCTTCATTAGTGTTTGCCTCTCAAGCTGCAGTGAGTCGACAAAGTATAATGGATGTCAGAACCCTAGAAATGACTGGGGTCAAACCTATTTCCCTATGGTTTCCGCAAGAACCCCGAACTCCCTTCTTGAATATGGGAACTATTATTGAGTGACCCCAGCACGGAGGGATGGTCTCTGTCGTCCACACAAATTGAAACGACTGTGTGAAATCCTCTAGTAAAGTCTCCCCCACCTCCTTTGATAAGCGGCGGCAAGAGATCATCTGGAGCAGTAGCCCTATTATGTTTGAGAACCGAAATACAATTGCGCACCTCAGTCTCAGCGGGTAGTTCCAAATCTACCGACCAGGGTGCTACATTATAAGTTTGTGGCGGCAACACAGTAGAAGCGGGAGGCCAACTAAATTGACCCTCAAAGTGTTCCGCCCATCGCTCTAACCTTCTGCACTTATTATAGATGTGTGCCATCTGTCTCGCTGATAGCTACACCGATAGACGGTCGCCTGGGGCCAGTAGCACGGATAAGTTTGAAGAGTCTGCCGATGTTCCCTGAAGCAAAAGCGGTTTACATGTCCTCAACATTCTCCATTAACCAAGCTTCTTGGTAAGCAATTAGATGACGTTCCTGTTTCCTACGGATATATCTCCCAAACTTCTGTTCAATACACATACCCCCGTGCCGCATGCTACAGTACCTGCTTCATAAATTGCCTGTAAGATCTCGGTCCAACGGCTATTAGGATCTTCGGAGTGATTACCACTAAGGCAGCTTTTTAAGCTGGCTTGGTACTTACGCTTTACTGATGATATAGTCAGCTCCTCAACAGCCCGCCGTTGCCCAGCAAAAGTAAGAACGAAACAACAACGTACTAACGCATTATTTGAATGCAAATGCGTGCTCCAATAAGAAGGACAGTCCTGAGTCGAACCATACCACCTATAACTAACAACCGTGGTCTATGAGATCAGGCCTGATTCGGAGAAGGCGGGTACCAAGTATAGTACTGACGTACATAATGCCTAAGACCAGTGCTGGCTAAAAATAGCTTATGCTCAACACACCGCTGTAACAGTCGCCCGTCATTATCTGAGCGGTGATGCTATCCCAAACCTGCAACCCAAACGAGATTCAGCTTCACCAAGGCGGCCAACCTGGGCATTCATATATCTGATCAGAGCAACTATATCAGATTCACGTGTCGACCGAAGCAGAGTGGTCAGATCCGAGTAAATTGCGTCCTTGACGCCAACGTCACCAGTCAGATGGAGCACAAGCACACACAATGAAAAGAGTTGGTCTTAACAGAACCCGCCAAGCGGACGGCACAAAGTCTCCTGCTAACAAGAATCCAATCCATTGACGCAGCTGCAGCCGTCGTGCTGAGGACTATACCTACTCCAGCCTGACGTGTAACGCCGGCTGTGAAGTCAC
The DNA here is from genome assembly GCA_014338405.1 of Paragonimus skrjabini miyazakii. Taxonomy (NCBI): domain Eukaryota; kingdom Metazoa; phylum Platyhelminthes; class Trematoda; order Plagiorchiida; family Troglotrematidae; genus Paragonimus; species Paragonimus skrjabini miyazakii. Next base: position 27,912 of record JTDE01003401.1, on the reverse strand, counting down.
CCGAAGTGTATAACCAGTACCGGGCAGATAATGTGGGTGCTGTTAGTTCCATACGTTGACTACTGTCCTGGATTCCAGTCTACGAAATGCAGTAGACATCGACATCCAAGGAGTCTAACGTTCGTAAGAGAACGGCTTGTTGACCTATCTGTTTTAGAATGCGAATGTTGAAGGCACATATTAATTCGCATTCTAGGTCTAAGCAAGGGACGAGGGAGGCCTGAAGCGGAGTGGTAAGAGATGGGACTTACCGGCACAGTGTTGGTTAGATTAGATATATCTGTTATGGCACCTGCAGAGTAATAACCAGAAATGAAGGTCGAAATAGGCCTGGGAGCTAAATTTGATAGGGAAGTGGGGGGGGGTCAACAGTAGCATATTTCCGCTTATCCATCCTACTGTATGCAGCAGAGAGGGCGACCTGGTTTATACTGTGAGACGGCCGATGCAATATGAAATTAACAACGTTGTGAGTATTCATGGTTGTGTGTGGGTTGAGATACTGTCAGGACGACCCAGGCCTAGACAGGAGAACGAATAGGGTTTTCAACAGACTTTTACTTTGTACTTGTACGACTCGGTTGAAAGCCTTGACAAAATCGAGGACGGCGGAGTCTGAGACGAGACCCTTCTGGTCGCTATCAAGCTATCTGCGAAGAAAACCATATCCTTTACGCGTGATCCGCTAAGAAGGCCATGCGGAGTAGAATAAAAACAACTCTTCATAACATGTTCGAAGATAACACGTTTTAACAATTGCTCCATTATCTTGCATCTGACATTAGTAAGGTTGGTTTGTAAGTAAACAGAATAGAAGTACTGATCATTCGCCATGAAGGTAGGCATGGGCGTGGTTTCTTATCAAGCATAAAAGGAGTCTGCCTGAACAGCTTGTACAGGCATTCTGCCAGATTAAAGGCTGCTCCTTAGAGGGTTCTTGAGGGAATCTTATCCAGACCCATAGTCCTGTATTAATTAGCCTTAAACGAAAAATCCCGAACGAACAATATAGAAAAGTCGCCAGTAAGGAATAGCTGCCGAAAGATTCGAACTGGTATGAAAGGGTGCCAGTTCGGCGGTACGATATTGTAGACCACCTAATAGTACCATCTAAATAACTCAGCAACCCCCCAGAGATCGGAAAAAGTTTCCCCATCGAGTAGTTACAGAGAGCTGAAGGCTTATTTCTTACAGTGGACACAAGGGTTCAACTCAGGAGGTTTCAACGCGTGCCCCGAGTAACATCTTTTAAGAGTTCAGTATGTTCGCTGCATTCTTCTTTACGTCTACTTCGAAGTGTGAGGAAAACACGTATGTCCTCTGAGTTGCTTGCAAGTTAATGCTGCTCGAATAAATGGGAACGATCGGGGAGACGAAGTGTTCGGCACGGAATAGCTGGGCAAGGAGAGAAAATGCAGCTCGTCGTACGGACAGATCGTCCGTCCTGTTCTTTGAAGCGCATAGTAGTACAGATCTAGAGAACCATAATCTAAGAGAGAAGCGAGATGACTCCTCAGGTGGTTAAGACCAACCCAATTAAAATCTCGAACCGTAAACTTTTATGCTACTTACTGTAACCAGTTGCAGAGAAGATCGAAAGTTAATGATGAGTAGCTGCTGCCCAAATGGGGATTTTAAGACCAATCAGCCTACCCCGTGACTTTAGTGATAACTAGGCCAGGCAGAGCGGGAATCTAGACGGAACGATGCCTCATCGACATGCTGTACTTAAAATCTCCGTCGCACCAGTGTTGATAAAGAAACCGATAATCCGACTTCACAATCCGAGTTGGACATCAGTGACCACATGATCTTGGATGCAATGAAGCCACCCATAACACAAAGGAAACAAAAACCGGAATCCCAGGAGATTTTCAGGGCCTTTAAGAAGATGTGTTGTATGAATACAACCGCTATCAGGAGTGGTTCGGCAATGCATGAGATGTGGAGATTTACATGGCTAGAAATCTTCGACTACTGAGGAGGCTGAACACCACAAAAGCCAATAAACAGGATGGACTTGCAGAGGTTCTATGCAGTCTACTTATTGTGGTCTTTCAAGAGTCCATTGAAGCCGGGGTACTCGTCGTGGAGTGGCGTGAAGCGGTCGTGTTCTATATTTAAGAAAGGGGACAGGACGATACCTGTTAATTGTCCACCAATCAGACTGACAAGTATTGCAGCGAAACTCCACGAGAGGCTGACATAAATGATCGAAGCTCATCTGATCCGTTTTGAGCACCTTAGCCCGATCCAGCGTGACTTTAGGCGTCAGCACTGGTGTTTCACACGTGTTCTTGCTGTGACAGAGAACCGGGTAAAGGCAGTGTATCAGGACCATGTCGTAGATGTAGTTTCCTTTGACTCTAGAAAGACCTTTGACAAAGTACCTCATCAGCGGCTGTGCATGGAACTACGATCTTTTGGATTGAGTGGGATGGTCTTACGATGAATACTTGCGTTTCTGTAGGGCAGGGACTAGTGTCCGTGTAGGAAAGAGTTCTTCCCCCAGCCATGCGACGATGGGCAGGGTGCCGCGAGGTTCTCCTTTTGGGCCTCATCTCCTCGCTTTACGCCAGTGAGCCTTCGGACCTACTGGAAGTGCCTTCACTGATGTTTGCGGCCGTGGATAGTTCAAGAAGTTCGGAGGCTCTGCACAGGACCCTGAACCAGTTTTGGAGGTGGTCAACAGAGTTGCCTTTGCCAATAACTCGCGAAAAATGCACAGCATTATGCATTGGTTCTGCTGTCACTGCCATACCGACGTGCGTACTGTAAGCAACGGAGGTGCTTGTTGTGAGTCAACAGGTGAATCCTGGCTTCATCATTCCCGGTGACTTCAAGGCCAGCAGTCAATGACACCAGGCTGCCATCAAAGGTTTCCGTGTTGTGAATGGTTCGTCGAGCCTTCAGGATGCTGACAGGTGATATGCACTGTGAGCTCTTTATTGCGTTTGTGAAAAATCGTCTCGAATATTGCGTCCAGGTGGACCCGTCATTTGTAATGCGATAAGGCAGTACGAGATAGGGTAGTGCGTGTAGGTACTCGCCTGGTGTAAAGTTTGAAAGGTCTGCCATACTCACGAAGACTTGACAGACTGAGCATGTATTCATTGTTTTATCGACAACTACGAGGTGATCTGGCCCTCACCTACTGTACAGTACACACCGCAATGGTCTTGAACGCTCTGGGCTATTTATGCCGGCACGGCTTCATGCTCTCCGTGAACACCCCTTAAGGTTACACAAACCTCGATCTGACCATGTGAGGGCTGAATCCCGTCTCCCTCAGTATGTCACAGATCACTGGAATACTCTTTCAGAGGATTTAGTGCTTGCACATTCAGTCGAGATTTCCAGCGTGGGGCTGTTTCTGGGTTGCAGTTTACTTTTCTTCCGTACGTCTAATACTCATTATCCTTTAGTTTATATTACATACTTATTGCTTACCATCTGTCTTCTCGAAAGTTTTCACTAATGGCCCTTGCCAATAACTTCTAACTCATCCAGTTCCATAAACTATCCCCATCATATTAATTTATTTCATTTTTCAACACGCGATTAGTGCAGTGGGGACTGATATGTCGGTTGCGGCGACATCACTGGTTGACTAGTAGTTGGACTTGAGTACGAGCCTGGTTGACTCAGTGTCACCCAACTGTATGCAACTCGTCTCGGTTTCAACGACGTTCATCAGTAGGAACAAGCATGAGAGATAGTTCCGGTCACACCTGAATCTTGATATGAACCAAATTCATTGGAGGGCTGGAATTCCTTGATTTCAAATTCATCTGCATCCGTTTGCATTATAACGATGCCGCAGTGAATTAATATGTATGCCCTTTTCTTTTGCACGAGTCTTGTAAGACAGTTCTTCATCTCAGTGGCTGATAGCAGCCGACAAAACTATGAACAGAAGTTATACAGACTTCCAGATCAGACCCAATTCAAGCAACAATTCTTTCCATACAATGTTATTCATCACTGGAACGACATTCCACCCGGGATCGTTAGCTACTCTGCGGATTGTTCTAAACTGCTATTAAATTTCCACTAACCCAAACCTCCGTTAAATTCACAATATTTGAAATTGGCATCAACCCTAAAGATATATACACGTCGTTCTCAATGCCTGAATTCAGGTCACCGGACGCCCGCCGTGAACTGTACCAATGTGAGCTAACCAGATCCATGTAACTTGGGCCTTTAGCTTCGAGTTATGGCTGAGTAATTCAGGGAGTACTACTCGACAGTCTACAACGTCGCGCCGCCGGTTTAGCACCCTATCCTTCCGCCGCAGAATTTCCGGCAACCACTCGTTACCGCTGAGTTTTCTGTGCTAAATGTTGAAGACCTTTTATCCAAGGTTACTTCATACAGCGCAGTGCGTCCTGAAAAGATCCATCCAAGAATTCTCAAAGAAGCAGCTGCTAGTTTGGCAGAAACCCCTTTATAAGCTGTTTAAACAGACACTCCAGACCAGCATTCTCCTTAGCGCATGGAAAAGGGTGACGGTCACGCCCATATTTAAAGCGGGTGACCAGCACTCTCCGGCTACTTATTGGCCAATCAGCCTTACTAGTATTCCGTGCAAGATAATGGAGCGCTTATTAAAGTGTGCCATCCTCAACCACTTTTAATCAAACCGACTTTTTCTTTTACTCAGCATGGCTTCCTTCCGAATCGGTCATGCATAACTAATATGCTTATTTTTATGGATAGTCTGACGGAGGCCAAATACAATGGTCTCCTCCAAAATGCTACCTTCTTCGACCTGGCCATGGTTTTCGACCGTGGCTCACACAGCCCCCTGAAACCCAAACTGGAGGCCCATGGTATTCAAGGAGAAGTTCTTCGCTGGATTGTCTCTTTCCTTGATAACAGAACGTTTTGAGTTAAAACCGGATCAGATCTTCCTCTTTCATTTCTGCGGGAGTTCCTCAAGGGTCAGTGTTAGGTCATCTGATATTTCTGATCTACATCAATGACCTGGAAAATATTTCCAGCAACGCCCTTCTATATGCCGGTGACCTAAACATCCGGAATGCTACTGATCCCAGTGCACTACAGATTGATCTTGATGCGATTAAGCGTTGGTCGGACGATTGGAGCCTCCCACTAAATGACAATAAGTGCGCAAATACGTCACTCGACAGAGACTCCGGCAATTCCTTCGTGATTCATAATGCGTTCGGCACCGTAGATATCATGAAAATCGATCCAAAGAAAGATCTGGGCGTCTGGTTGTCGTCTAACTTATCTTTCGCGCATCACCATGAGATGGCGGCGAAAAAAGTAGTTGTTGCTCTTAGGATGATTAAGCACACTTCCTCAGCATAGAAGAGAGCGTTCCAAACGCTTTATAGACTCTGTATAAGACCGCCCCTCAATTATGCTAATCAGGTCGTGTATACCGGCCTGAAGAAAGACATATTAGCGGTTGAGCGTGTCCAGCGCGCGACTACCAAGCTAGTCACGGGCCAAAGAAATGTCGCGTACGAGTCCCGACTTGAAATTCTTCATCTGTATCTACTTGAATTTCGACGACTCCGCGGTGACTTAATTCTCACACACTTTAAGGTAAACCTCGTACAACAACTCTTTACTGCAGCGAATGATGACGGTCGGCGAGGACATAACAAAATTATTCAAGCTTCGTACTCGTGTAGCGACCTGGAGATTTCACTTGCCTGCCTGCGGTATGATGTGTAAAATAGTTCCAAAACTTATAGTTGCATATTGTACCTAGG
>JTDE01003401.1:5130-20702 GCA_014338405.1 Paragonimus skrjabini miyazakii | reverse complement strand
CTTTCCTATAACGGAGGGATTGTAACGGCTGACAAGGGCAGAGCGGACGCGTTCATGACACAGTTTTAAAGTGTTTATCGCTCAGACAATGGATCACCTGAGCCTCACTCTAACACCGTGGGCGTCGCCATGGTGGATCAGGATATTGCACCCCATGAAGTTTATTGGGCAATATTCTGATTAAACAGCACAAAATCCGCAGGACCCGACCATATTCACACGAATGTCCTGAAACCTCTGGCCAAATTGCTGGCGTCGCCCTTTGCCCAACTGTTCAATCTCACATTGCAAACAGGGGTGGTTTTGATGGACTTGAAAGGAGCCACTATGATTCCCATCTTCAAGGATGGTAACCGATCAGAGGTCGGAAATTACAGACCAGTAAGCCTGGCTAGTGTCGTCAGCAAAATCTTTTAACGTATATGAAGTGATAGGATCTCTCGATTCCTATGCGAGCAGAAATTCTTCAAAGCGCTTCAGCATGGCTTTCTTAAAGGTAGATCTTGTCTCACCAATCTGCTAACGTTCTTAGACACTGTCACGGAGAAGCTGGACAGAGGGGAAGTGGTCGTGGTGTGCTACCTAGATTTCCAGAAAGCCTTCGACTCTGTCAACCACATGCTTTTGGGCTGAAAGCTACGAGAAGCTGGAATTTCCCTTAGAATCTGTAGGTGGATACAGACGTTCCAAGTTGGAAGGTCGTGTAGGGTGAGAGTAAGTATTGCCAGACAAGGGTTTTCCGTTAAGTGGAGTACCTCAGAGGTCAATCTCCTCCCCTCTGCTCTTCCTGGTATACATAAATGACTTGACCGGCAACCTGGTAGTCCATGTTACTTGTATGCGGATGACGTAAAGCTGGTGGGAAACGCGTTGGACTCGGGTGCCTTCCAGGAGGACATTCTGATGATCTGTGAATGGACACTAAGATGGGATTTACCACTGAATGTTCTCAAAAGATATATCCTTGCTAATGCATCTCAGTCGACCCCCAGGTATATAAGGGATGCACATGGACGAACAGTCAAACTCGCAACTAAACGGTAAACGAGAGACTTAGGTATCCAGGTTGCTAGCTCCAACTGCCCAGTGTGCTGCAGCCGCGACAAAAGCACGGCGAGCGTTATACCAACAGCAGTGTTCGGTCCGTTGTACTCGGCCATAGTTCACCCCCACTCGGAATATTGTGCCCAGGCTTGGTCACCGTATCCAAAAAAGGACATAGCTGTCCTCGAAAAAGTACAAAAACTCGCCATACGTATGGTATGGGGTATGATTGGTCTAGGCTATCGAGACCGACTAAGCTCGTTGAACTTATTATCGCTCGAACGCCGGCGGGTGAGGAGTGACCTTATTGAAGTGTGAAAAATTAACCCCAACACCGGTACAAGTCCCCTGGCATGTCTGTTCACGATACGTCAGGACAGAGATTTGAGGGGTCATAGGTTCATGGTCAAGAAAACAGGATCACGACTGGCTGTTCGATTTAACTTTTTCACTAACCGGGTAGTCAACTCGTAGAACAAATTACCTGCAGAGATCGTGGAGGCCTCCAGCGTAGATGTATTCAAAACAGAGCTAGACGAATGTTGGGGTAACCTTTTCCCACTTTGTACTAATCGAGAAATGATTTGCTCTTGCTGTTCAGGGCAACCAGGATTTGTTATCTCTTTCTTTTATCCCTACCCTTAGACAACTACGGAACGCATCCGCATCGACAATAAACGCAGTCTGGTCAATCTCCGGATCACGCCAGTCAAGCATCAGAACGTCAACAGGCGCAGGCCTTCGTCAACTTCTGGATTTGAAATTGAGATTGGGCGTGAATGAGTCTTGTGCTTTGGAGATGATTTCGTCGAATAAAAAACAGATATGAACAGAAGAGATTTGTTGTCAACGGTGAAATTGTCGACGAGGTATTCTGAGCATCACGCATCTTTCAGACTTACAAGAGTGAGGAACCAAGTCTATTAGAGTCATTCATCAAACAGGCAGGCAACCAATAAACGAGCAGGAAACAAAGAGGGGTTTAAGCAATTATCCCAATCACTTGGTTGAACTGCGGTTACCATCAGAGGAGAAAGTTGGGAACTCAAAAGTTTCATGTGGAAAATCCCCCTTGACGTACTTATCCAGCTTCCGTTTGAATGATTGAGTACTAGACGCTTGCTCTACTATTTCCCGTAGCGTGTTCCATGGGTGACAAAAACCCACAGAAAAACGGCGTTGTTTGCGCAAAGGACGTGGACACTGCTGATTTAACTTCGACGAGTGGATACGTGAGTTGTGCGCGGAGGCTATTTTGAACTTATGCCGATCGGGTGGGACTCATTGTGGAGGATCATGTGGAAGTATGTCAAATCCGTACGTGCTCGCCGGTTTTCACCACTTGGCAAGTCCAGTGTACGGGGTCTTTCCGAATGGGGTTTCTGAGGCAGTCCGTGTACGCGTTTTGTGACCTAACGTTAAATCCTTTTTAACACATCAATATCCCACCTCAAGCAGAGAACACATGCCTGGATATTAACCTCTAGATGGGGACAGACATAGATAGCAAACACTCTTCAAAATGTCTCTCCAGTGAACTGGCCCAATGGGTGGCTCACTAGGCTCATCTCACACGTGGTCTTCCGGATTTCTCGAGGTCGCTAGTGAGGATTATCCTTAGATTGGTATCTTCGGGTAATACCTATAGCTTAGCACAACTTAAAAAATACCCGATATCTGTCTGATTTCCAATTTTTAATACGTTGTTTTTAACAGCAATTAATGATAGACCATTTTGTGTAGCCCAACACGACAAAGTATCCAACTCCGCCAAGAATGTGGTAGGGGATCTTTGACTTCCTTATCGACGTGGACATAGCATGTCAACGCCCCGAAGCGGCATCTTCCTGGTCAAACTCCCTGTCCACTCGACTTAGTCATTACTAATGAAAGCCGCCTGGTAGACCGGGTGATCATCAAACAACCACTTGGACGTATGACCACTCGCTGGTCATCTTTGATTTTATCTGTTACTGATTAGAACAACCACTGCAGAAGTCCACGTTTCGAAGCGGTAATCAGGCTGGTTTTAACGGCCTGTGGAGCTACCTAGGTTCACTATTTCTTCATTATGGCTCCGTTGACCAAAACTACTGCGCACTTCAGAGCGCAAGTGAGATAGCAGACGACTTATTTGTGACGCGCAAACTGCGCACTTCCTCTTATCGGCCGCCAATTCCGCGCAGGTTACGTCGTTCCCTTGATGACAGTTAACATTAATTCGCGAAGCGTGAGCTTACATCGTTCGAAATAGGTGTAGACGGGAAATCCGTGAGCACACCAAAGGCGTACAAATAAAGGTCCTGCTCAAGGCCCGCGGGAGCGAACATTTCTTATCTATGTATATGTGATAATTAAGAAAGAATACACCATCGGCCTTTTCGTTGCGACAGTCCGATCGAGTGACCTCAAATGCCTCCATAGTTGTGGCCGGGTTATTTAGGGAGTACTACTCGGCAGTTTACAACGTCGCGCCGCCGGTCTAGCACCCTATCCTTCCGCCGCAGAATTTCCGGCAACCACTCGTTACCGCTGAGTTTTCTGTGCTAAATGTTGAAGACCTTTTATCCAAGGTTACTTCATACAGCGCAGTGCGTCCTGAAAAGATCCATCCAAGAATTCTCAAAGAAGCAGCTGCTAGTTTGGCAGAAACCCCTTTATAAGCTGTTTAAACAGACACTCCAGACCAGCATTCTCCTTAGCGCATGGAAAAGGGTGACGGTCACGCCCATATTTAAAGCGGGTGACCAGCACTCTCCGGCTACTTATTGGCCAATCAGCCTTACTAGTATTCCGTGCAAGATAATGGAGCGCTTATTAAAGTGTGCCATCCTCAACCACTTTTAATCAAACCGACTTTTTCTTTTACTCAGCATGGCTTCCTTCCGAATCGGTCATGCATAACTAATATGCTTATTTTTATGGATAGTCTGACGGAGGCCAAATACAATGGTCTCCTCCAAAATGCTACCTTCTTCGACCTGGCCATGGTTTTCGACCGTGGCTCACACAGCCCCCTGAAACCCAAACTGGAGGCCCATGGTATTCAAGGAGAAGTTCTTCGCTGGATTGTCTCTTTCCTTGATAACAGAACGTTTTGAGTTAAAACCGGATCAGATCTTCCTCTTTCATTTCTGCGGGAGTTCCTCAAGGGTCAGTGTTAGGTCATCTGATATTTCTGATCTACATCAATGACCTGGAAAATATTTCCAGCAACGCCCTTCTATATGCCGGTGACCTAAACATCCGGAATGCTACTGATCCCAGTGCACTACAGATTGATCTTGATGCGATTAAGCGTTGGTCGGACGATTGGAGCCTCCCACTAAATGACAATAAGTGCGCAAATACGTCACTCGATAGAGACTCCGGCAATTCCTTCGTGATTCATAATGCGTTCGGCACCGTAGATATCATGAAAATCGATCCAAAGAAAGATCTGGGCGTCTGGTTGTCGTCTAACTTATCTTTCGCGCATCACCATGAGATGGCGGCGAAAAAAGTAGTTGTTGCTCTTAGGATGATTAAGCACACTTCCTCAGCATAGAAGAGAGCGTTCCAAACGCTTTATAGACTCTGTATAAGACCGCCCCTCAATTATGCTAATCAGGTCGTGTATACCGGCCTGAAGAAAGACATATTAGCGGTTGAGCGTGTCCAGCGCGCGACTACCAAGCTAGTCACGGGCCAAAGAAATGTCGCGTACGAGTCCCGACTTGAAATTCTTCATCTGTATCTACTTGAATTTCGACGACTCCGCGGTGACTTAATTCTCACACACTTTAAGGTAAACCTCGTACAACAACTCTTTACTGCAGCGAATGATGACGGTCGGCGAGGACATAACAAAATTATTCAAGCTTCGTACTCGGACCTTCCCCAAGCAGCAGTTCTTTTCTTACAGCTTTATCAACCATTCGAACAGACTTCCTCCTGACGGCGTTAGCTGCGCTTCTAGCGATCGTTTTGAAACATAACTTGACTCTCACTTCCCAAAAATGCAAGTAATCTTGCTTTGTTTCCAGTATTTACCATGAGCGGTGCTATACCCTGTTTTCAATGACTGCCTTTCAGATCAACAGACGCCTGCTTGACGCTGAGGAAGAAAAAGTGACTGGATTCAGGAACCTCGGGCTTCTGCCTCGAACCCGTTTATCATTCGTTGAACCTCTGAACTCGGTTCATAATGGCTACTTTTCCTGCGAGGTATGAATTGCACGGAAAACGTAAATGCCCTCCTCATACAGCATTATTTTGTAACACACCCTACTCCGAGGTCTTAGTTCATGAATGATGTAAAAATTCGGGGTCCAGGAATGGAACTTCGGAAGACCCCGCCGAAGGCTGACATACTGTATGAGAGCACTCCATTGACAAGGAATTAGACAGATCGGCCCTTAACATAGTTTTGAAACCACCCATATAGACTACGGCCAAAACTTAGTGCTGTAAATTTGTTTAACAACACAACACGATTGAAACAAACTAATGCTTTTGAGAAGAACAATGTCTGCAGGTATGACAACCTCCATGACGTTCATTCATCAGTACTTTGCACCCAAGCGATTTATCTGGCGTGATCTGGTTTCACGAAGGCCGTGTTGGATCGTACGTAGGTGTCCTTTACACTTTAGGGGGTCCCGTATAGCACCGACACTCAGACTTTCCCTAACTTTGTAAATCACTGACAACAGTGCCACTGGACAGTATTTTCGAGGAACTGCGCTGTTTACTGATTTAAATAGCAGAAATACCGTCTGCTTTTTCCAATAAGTCGGGACTTCTCTCATCGTCAGAAGTAGATGAAACAATGTGACCAGTAATTGTGACCAAACGTTCACACATTCTTTAAGCATCACTAATGCAACCATATCAGAACTTGGGCTGTATCCGCCCAGTAAAGCACTCGGATTGGTGGGGATCCGCCTTGCGAATGAACCGAAATTGAATATCATCGCGACCACCAAGTCCAAAGGGCGTAGAAACTGTCAGACGGCTGATCATAAGAGGTTCATTTATCAAAACTCAGTCTAGCTAAGAAGGTGTGCAAGTGTACCGTCATTTCGTTGGCTGATTCGTGTGTTTATAGTTGGAGGGCGATATCATAGAACGGGACAGATGGGGTTCCCTGCCCCACACTGTAGTTTATGGTGATAAGTAAGAGACTGGGGAGATCAGAATCGCTCATCAGAAGCACATGAGACAACGCCAATTTACATACACGATTAAGAGCCCCTAGAATACTCGTATTTTTGTTAGTAGAGCAATTTGGTGAACGGTGGATGACGGCCACTATGCAAGCTCGCTTCTCTGACAGGTGAGCCGTGGCACACACTTCTTCAGGCAACTTTCGCAGAACGGTTTTTGTAATCCACCGGCCCTAAGCAGTCAGCCAATATAGAGGGCCGTCATCCATCAGTTCTTTCCTTGCCATCTGTCCAAAGAACTTACATTCCCGGAATGTTAATTTCATTATCATCGATGGGTTCGTGCAGCCGCGTTTTGGTAATTGTAATCACTACAGGCCTACGGTCCCCACAAACTTTATGCAGTTAGTGGAGCTTGCTTCGCAGAATGCGTGTTTGCATGTAAGTAGTCCCACGATTAAACTATTATGAAGCCGCCGGATGGCAAGTCTGAGGGTGTGCTAGAGACTCCAGTTAACTGTATCGCTTCTGCGGTGGTAGTCGAAGTGCAGAGAGATACACAACTGATTGTTTCGAAAGGATCTTACTGAAGGAGGATGTACGACGTTTACCAGCACCTTCTGTGCTGCCAGCTACAGCAAAGCTGACACGAAGATTTTTACCACTTTCAGCAGGCTGTACACTACTATTGTGATTGGCGTAATTTCGACCGCCGTCAACTGTAAATCTCGTTCAGGAAAAAAGCCTACGATGACGTACCCCTGTCCTTCAATTTGTGGTCGTTGTCGACGTAAATGTATATCAGCTGGTAGCGTTTCTCTAACAGAGAACCACCTCTTCAAAACCCTCTCCACTATGCTTTCAAACAGTAGGGTAATCGACAAAAGCTTGGGTTTGGGTATAAGGAATAAGTGGGGAGGGCATTCAAATGGCGTGCATCGCTAACTACAACCCCGTTGACATTTGTCTTCGAGACCATAACTTGCTCCTGGGACAAATCTTGAGCAGAATCTGACAGTTCCAAATTTCTAAGAGCTTCGGATACACATGTAGTACCATACTACAAGGCCTGTTGTTCGACGACTGTGGAGGTGGATGACAATTTGCGTATGATTGATCTAGGAACATGTTGCTGAATAAGGACAGCAGCAGGGCTTGAATGCCAGTGGTAGACCGTGAGTTCTTCAATTGTCGTGGTTAGCAAAAATATTTTACTGGAAAAACTGCTTTATTAACTTGGTACCTGGTGCACAAATTGAAATCGTTGAAATCTCACCAATGGACTCATATCTGTTTGTGTTAACCGGCAGTTACTTGAAAAAGACCTTATCGTACATCGTTTTCGAAAGCTGGTATGGCTACTGTTGTTGTGGTCGATTGCCTTGGGGCATTGGTAGCAAAAGAACCTTGAAGTAATGTTTTCATTTATTTTTCTCGTAATGTTTACTTTATTTTTTAAAAATTTTTTTCATTTGTAGGAAATGGACGTGTAATGGTTCCAGGAATACAGAAATGAAGTAGTTAACTTAGCTCATCCCCAGAGCCGGCTTTCACGCAATAATGATAACAACCGAACTAAGCAAAGCAGGTAATGTATCTCCCGAGCACAGTTGTACAACTTAATGTCAAAAATGTAATAAAACGACAGTAATGAGAAACAGGTTTGGTGACAATCACCACGGGACTGTATCGCGACTTTCAAGACGATGTTTAAGAATCGTGAATTTCGCACCACCTTACAGTACCCGGATAGTCTTCGGAGGTACATGGATGAGATGGACGTTATTTACGTTCTTGACACGAGCCGTAGGTCGAAAACTGCTTTGAAGTACGATAAGGCAAGATGACATGTTGTCCTGACAATCGTGCAGATTTATTATCGTTGTACAAAGTACAGGAGGCGTAGGATTGTATGCAGGGGTGTGCGACGTGTCTAGTTGGTTAACTTTTGTTAGTTTTGACAAGTCAGTTCTCACGACACATGTTACAGACCAAGGTTTCATGTGGTTCGGCGAGATGCCTGTCTGGTAGCGAGCCCTTTCGAGTTATAACAATCAATATTGAATCGTTCGCTGACGATTCAATTTCACAACGAGTTACGCGTAATCTGTCGTTCCAAATATGCCTTTCTCAATATCCAACGGCAGAGAAGATAATCTATCTTCGAAACGCTTAATGAGAAGGCGCTTGTGAAAACGAGATTTAATACAGTATTAACTGAATCAGTGTACATGAAAATCAAATATCTCATATCGAATGTGAAAAATCCTCAGAAATAGAATAAATGAAGTGCCCGTATAACATATTTCACAACTAGGTACTGCTCGGTAATGGGGGAGGACAAAACGGAATTGAGTTCACTCAAGCAGATGGTCATCGGTTGGTTCGGAGCAAAATGATTGTTTACGCATCGATAAATGATAAAAATTATAAGCAACTGAAGAAATAATATGGAAGAAGACGGTCTCATTTCGATATTTAGAAATGTACGGGGCTCAGACTGAGTAAGATTGAAGAGAACGGTTAGAGTAGCTGATGTAAGAATAAAATAGTTGATACTGTTCATTCTTAAGGAAAATAGTGAAACATAGGGCCACTCTTCGACAGTAATGAAACAAAGCACGGCAATCTCAAAATGATACAACAGACCTTAACAAAATCAACACCCACCCTCTCAGTCATCTTCTATATGAGCCTTATCCTGCAAATCTTGGACTCATTGTCAGTGAATTGAACGAATGCAGGAGCCTGTTCCAATATAATACACTACCTGCTGACATTAAGCAGTATGCGGCGGATGTTTGCGGGAAGTTTATCACAACCGCTGACCGCGGAAACATCTGCCGCAAGTTGGAGCCTGCAATGCCATGTGAGATTATTATGTAAGATTGGTCACGGAACACTAGAGAACTTTGACGAAATACTGTCGCTGATTAATGCGGTAGGTGTGGTACGTACCACGCAATATGAAAGCAACAGATACACGCATTTCTGCTCTGCCAAGCGAACACAAATTGAATTATTCCGACGTTTCCCGCATGTTGTGAATAATGATGCCACCCACGGGACGAACAGACACAAGTATGTCATTGTACACCTCCTTATACTTTCGAAACTAGGAGTTATATCAATTCCTCTTAACAGGGGTGGTGTCCGGCTGCGATATCATATTGTGTTACTTTCATTCACATGGTGCCGTTTTTAAGCGTATAATTGGATAAAATTCGTCCGTCATACTTGTTAAAAGATAAACTCTTTTCGCAGTCGTTTTCTCTTCCATCGAATGGCTACGGCAGACAATGAGGAGAAGTAGTTTGTACCGTTAGACTGTTTACCGTAGGCTGAAACATAATTTGCGTATCATCGGCCGAACGGATAAGAAGTTTCCGAATTATTTGTTGCGTTATTAGCTGTACTACAGGCCGAAATGGGCGGCCCATGCACAAAGTGATGTTGTCCACCTTGACATTCGCACGAATAATAGACTGGAGAACACAAACGTACGATTGAAGAAGAGGACGTACCCCAGAGACCTCTTAGCTGTTGCCATTCAAAACATCTGGACCCACAATTAGTGGCTGCTGCGGGAGTATAATACACAAACGACCTATGGATGCGACCGTCGTGAGGTTGTCGATGTTAACCGGTGCGTGAAGAACATTCTTCGCAGAATGACCACGTTCACAAGTGATCTTGTCAAAATCATCTGAAAGGATGGACTCCACGACTCCATTTCGAAATAGTATCTGAGTGCAAGGCAAACGGTTCTCTAGTGATCACCTTGAACATAGCAGCTTTGTGTGCAACAGAATAACGACGCTTTCGTCGTGGATAGCGTGCAGGGCACATGTGAGCGTACTTCTTCCGTTCAATGTGGCTTACATGCATACACACCCTGTCAGTGTTTCGGAAACATTTCTGCCCCTACGGTAGAGCATTTTGTAGTTTCCATCTCCGCTTGAAAAGATCACGTCCCCATTTATGAGCAGTGTTTGGTGGAGTACACCTTGTCAACTCGACGGTTGATGGGTCCGCATCTTCGGTCGCTTGCTTCAGTCAACTTCAAACGTCACTATAAAGCCTTGTACAATGTATTTGAAAAATTGCATGATTGCTACAGCCACACGGCGGTGACCCGTTTTAGCAACATCATCGCCTTTGCCAGTAAAATAGTGCAACGCGTTAATGCTGGCTTACCTTTGTACGACTTCTCCATGGGCTCACCAACAAGCGGTATGCCACCGAGGTGGGTGCAGAAGTCTGAACCAGGATTGCCATGTGGGCGCTGCGATGATTCGGTACAGATGGACAGCCATCGACGTGATGTCGACCGGCTGACTTTCTGCTAACTTTTAGCGGGGAGTGCCCCACAATGTCGTTCGTTTGGCAGGCTACCTTGTCCGCATTCTAGCGTAAGTTATGATTCCATGGAAAAGTGTGCAACACTGATAGCATCCAATGGCTATTCATGCCGAATATAACTAAGGAGATACCATTGACTTGTCGGATTGTTGTGCATAATCCTACGTTGTAATATGTTTGCTGGTGTATCTTACGTTTGCAGCTTATAAAACTTTAGTCCTCATGTTCCAACAACGGCTAAATCGTCGGAAGTATAATCACGTTTTCCTGTCAGCTTAATTTCAACTTTAAACAAAAACATGCTTGCACATCTATGACATCGATCTTCGTTATACCCCATTCTTAAATCTCCTAAATAATGTAACATGCAACTCTTCGTTATATCTCCATTGATTCCCGTGCCACTGTACTACCGCACATTCTTTGCTTACGACTTCGGAAGATAAAAATGAAAAGATTTCCCGGCAACGGAATTCCACAATTTCAAAAGCAGAAGCACGCCACAGAACTACAATAACTTCATTGACTCAACAAAATTTTACCCAAAAAACTACAGAAATTTGCAGTTTACTGATTACATGCAACAGGACACGGCATACACACTTCGTACCGTTCTTCACTAAGCCATGTCTTGCCAACCCGACCAGTATCATACCGACACTTGCAAATATTCCCTTCTACTTTCGCCGGAAATATGTCTCAGAGTTATCCCAAGAATACTCTGTCCAAATCACACAAGAGGCTACTGTCGTGGGCCTAGCGGATCCGCCACCGGCGTACGACGTACATTGGCACCCAACCAACATTGATTAGTACGACTGCGTAACCTGCGAACGGCTTGCGTTGACCATCTGCGAAACGGCGTTCCGGTTTGCACAACACGGAATCTAAATCGGAGGTGGCAAAATGCAAGAAATCTAAACGTAACGAACTTTCGACGGGATACTTGGCATCACATCCGGATGTTTAATTAACTGAAGTCACTACGACAGCCACATCATCGCACACACCATTAGCACCAGATCTGGTACTGGGCGTTCTAAACGTGAGACACAAACGTGGTGAACAGTGCACCTTTCAGGGGTAATGTACTCGCCCGGCGCTGAAACGTCATTGACATCATTCCACATTGATAGTCCTTGGTCTGACAAGCATGGAACTCCTGGGATAGCATACCGGGACCCTAGGTAAGGCATATGAACGGGCAAAAAATTAGAAATCATACTGATGACCATCAGTGAAGTCTACAACTAGGGAAAACATTGACAGTCGTTAGAAACATAAGCGTCCATGATACGAAGATGAAACTGTTGTAGCTGAAATGATACAAGTGAGAATCAGTGTTATCGTCGTGGAAATAACGGATATCAACGTGGGTTACCAACCGTCAAATAACTGAGGACTGGGCTACTTACAAGTGACAAGTTGCACTCAACCGCAGTCAGAAAATAATAAACTGGACAGCGCACGAACTCTTAATGGTAGAGTGACACATGACATCCATGTTTACACCATACCATATGGACCGTAAATGGTAACAACCGCGTGATAACGTCAAATGCCATCGCTTTTTAGAGTAGCATTTCGTCGACCGTTTTCTACCCGAAATACTCACACAGAAACAGGCTGAATGTATAATTCAGATATATAAACAATCCACAAAAGTGGTGGCATAGCTTCATTGAAATTTAGTGTGAAATGCAATGTAAACGCAATGTGGTCGGAAATTACAGCTTCATTTATATCTCCCAAACCACGCGAAACTGAGTGTTGCTGAAAGATGGAAATATGTATTCCACAGTGAAACTTCCGATGGAAGCATTTTCAGAACACAAGATGGCTGCTGCTCCATTTTTAGTGGTTACTCCGAAAGGTTTATCAGTTCCCTAGCGGCTGCCAACGTTCCTCATGCGGCAGACAGCCCACTGACTCCGACCGACGCCTCCTGCTGCTGGATGATTATAAAACTGTGTCATGCAATGAATTGTTAAATTACGCAATGTGTGTCTCTGATGTTTGGATGATTCATGTCTCGACGCCAGTCATCAGCTACCGTAGGTTGCTCAAAGTCAGTACACTGCCACAAAACTATATTTATAAAATTGCATAACACATACGAATTCGCGGTCGTTTTCCTCAAATGCCGAGTTTCGATTCACTGCAGTTGGTGTGGAAACACTCATGGCAAGAAGCGCACTTCATTTTGCAAACCATTTTAGTGTAACAGCTCGAACGGCCATATAATGAGATAACGGATTAGCCCGTCATCACAAAAGGTTTTTAGACAAAAACTATCGATAGGCAAATATTAGGTCACACGTTGGAGATAAAAACATGGTAGAAAAAACTGATCAAAATAGACTGACGAATTCAAATTTAGGTGCGTACAAAATAGATGAACAAACTCAGTCGTAAACCTTCACGATATAAATTTCCAAAAATATTTAAAAAACCAGGATTCGCGCCAACAGGATCGTTTTCCCTTTTCAATGACCTTTAAGCCCAATCCCTCAAAACAGATAACTGCCGTGGGAGTCGACATTGATTAGCCAATAAAACTGATTTATCTTAAAAACTACAAAATTCAAAGTGAATCCGTACTACCCGTTCGAATGTGTCCAAGGGTGAACAGTATTCGTGTAATGTACATTGCTATGAGGTAGTATTCAAGATATTCCGAGCAAAATTGATGATGCGACGCAATTGATCTGAAAGATGGATCCGTTGGTCTGTGGCTGAAGTGAACTGATCAGTCGACCGTAAGGTATCTAAGGGACGCACATGAGCAAATAATCGAGCTAGTGACGAAACAGCAAACGAGAAATGTGGGTAATGAAGTCACTGATACGTTTACTCCATCTGCTTAGTGACCCTCGGCTGCGAAGAAAGGGCGACTAGCGTTGTATCGATTGGACTCAGCGATCGCTGACCGGTGTCCAGGTGTGTTTATCACGTTTTGCTTGGTCATAATTCGCCGTCCCTAGGAATATTGTATTCATGCTTGGCCACCTTATCTCGAACAGGACATTGCCGTCCTCAAAAGGGTGCAAAAACTAGTCAGACGCATGGTATGGGGGTATGAAGAATGTCAACTGCAGAGACCGGCTAAGGTCGCTGAACCTATGATAGCTCTAACGATGGAGGGTAGTGAAGGGCTTTATCAGAATATTCAAAACTACCCATCACACTGCCACAACTCGTCTGACATGTTTATATTTGATGTGACAAGGCAGATACTTAAGAGGTCATAGATACACAATTGACAAAACAAGATTAAGACTGATTGTCCGGTTTAACTTTCTCACCAACCGGGTAATCAACCAGTGAAATAAAGTACCCGCAGAGATTGTTGGGTCTCTGAGCGAAGATGTATCCATGAGGGGGCTAGGCATATGGTGAAACAGCATTTCTCCCGATTTGTACCAAGTTGAGGTACGATTTCAGTTTTGCCATTCAGAGCAACTATGACCTGTGTCAGCTCCCTATTTTAAATCTCCGACCCTCATTCACTAACTGGACGCACTTCAACGACAGAAACTGCAGTTTGGTTGATCTCCTGATCATATCAGCCAAGCATCAGGACATCAACAGGCGTAGGCCTTCACCAAGTCTCGGATTCGAAATTGAAACTGAACGGTGATTGATTCTAGTGTTGCGTGATTTGAGTTTTCTTGCATGATGTACATTTTCCAAATTTCGAAGATAAAACGGGTTTTGGGAGGGAGATCCATGTTTGCTCCCCGTCAAATATTGCAAATTATGTGTTCGATTTACCGGTGTCCCGTTTTTCCTTGCTTTTGGAAGATAACTTCCGGCCGTTTGGAGGAACACCCGCCGTGCCAGAAATGTGAAGAGAACAATGTGAAGCAGATCCAGGCTTTTCAGTCCGACATTCGAGACGGATGGTTAGATCGTATCTACATTTCGATCAACAATGAACTGTACGACTGCCTCAACGGAAGCCGTTCTGAAGGGTTGAAGTTTAGTAGCATAAATTGCTGCTCCAGAAGTTTCAGACTGAATCCTTCTCAAGAGTCGCCATCTGAAAATGAGGCGAATGTTACATGTGTTCTCTCACATCCGACGATATGTAACACACCAGCAGGGGTGATCGCGGAACCGCTGCTGTGTATGTGCCCTGGTTCTTCGTTGATCAACTTCCGCTGATGTGGTTGCGAGAGCCCCATAAGATTTGGTGGCAATTATCCGTTTCACGGGATTCGCCTTGAAGGTCGTTCAAAAGGCAAAACGGTCCTTTTGGCGCGAATCCTCGATTTTTAAATATTTTATGAAATTTTAAAATCGGAATTTCAGGCAAAGTATTTACAGTACATCAATTGTAAATAAGCGGAGTTAATGGAAAAAATGAAATACATCGATTAAGTCTCAAAAGTATTAGCTTCGTGATGAAAATTTTCTCCACCATTTTGGCGAAAACAACCCGTTATTGACGTTAGCTTGCTTTTTCAAGTCTTATAAATGCGATCATTGCCATTTTCGAGATGAAATACGTCATCGTAACAACTGAGAGTGCTTCATTTTGCGACGTTTCACAGATATGGCCGAAATGGAAATATACGACCATACTGTGTTTGCTTTGCATTTCAACAGGAACACCAACACATTTGATAGTGAAACATGTATGACGACATTTCCAACTTCATTTCCTATACGATATTCAAACTATGTCTCGTCGTTTGCAGGATTTCAGGTAGATACTGTTCGATGAAACGTTGCTCTTAGAAATGTTTGGAAATGACGCTATCATATGGTTGTTTCCATCTTCGGTGTATATGGATCGGCGTAAGAAAAGGGTACCATGTCCCACTCTATCATCTAGAGTCTTCAGAAGTAAATTCTACTCACCCTACTGTATTGTTTCTAACTAGATTGGTGTCGCGTGGCGTTCATGCGGAACAATACACAAAAACAGATGAAGTCAAGCTATCTGCCGATCACCGGGAGGTATACCTGACACTACGATGTTTAGAACGCCAAGTATCTATTGCGGTGCAGAAA
>JTDE01003400.1:65681-88600 GCA_014338405.1 Paragonimus skrjabini miyazakii | reverse complement strand
CTCTTACGCGATCTTCCCGCTTGATGCGCGCCAACAGGCGGAGACATCGATGATGAGACATAACAAATCTGTTAACATGTTAGTCCCGAGCAGGCCACTTTTTCTATCCATAAAGCAGAACGGATTGCACGTAAACATTATGTACCCTCCAATTCAGCGACCATCTGATGTGTTCTCGACGCCGCAGATGACGCAGGTTGGTAGACAAGTCGTATCCTTGCTACCCCTGACGATATTTCGTTAGTGATATTGCAGCTGCACAATGTAATGCTACTCGGGTTTGTGAAGTCGTCCAGTCTCAAGCATATTATCTACAATAAAGACAGTAGGAATAAAAATGCCCTGGTCTTGAAGCACCAATGTGCACTTTAAAGGTACGATGCGCACTCCATATAAACCTACCCGATCGTTCACTGTGTCTAGTTTGGCCTGCATGTCTTCGGCCGAGAAGCTAAGTAGGACAATATCATCCGCGTACTCCAAGTCGATCAACCTAGTAGCGGGAAGAAATTCAACACCCAGCTCATTGGACTCCTCAGGCGCACCTTCCAGAATGTCGTCCATGACAAAATTGAACAGAAAGAGGGAGTTCGGACACCTTTAACGAACACCATTAGAAGTGATGAACGTTGAAGACAATTGTCCATAAACCCTTACCATGCTTGCAAAGGGAGCATACAGTGCTCTCAACAGATCCACGTGTTTCCACGGGACCTCACTGTGCAGAAGATAGTTACAGAGGACGCTATGAGCAACCTAATAGAAGACAGTCTTTAGATCTAAAAATGCCCCGACCGTCGGCTGCCAGAAGGAGAGCCGATGTTGTAAGATCCGTCGCAAGGTGCAGATGTGAGCTACGCACCCCCGGCCGAATTGGAATCCTGTCCATCCTTCACGTACCTGACTTCCTCTGGGTTCAGCGGATTGATGAACTACAAGGCCAGTGAGTAAAAGAGACGCAGCAGACAAGGAGGTTGGCCCATACATTGAGAATAACGAACATACGGGCGTATTATTCAAACAGTGTGAACACAACTCTGCCATATTTGAGGACTCATGAAACACTGGTTAACACTGATCAACATGTGAGTTGTTTGCATTTTGAGAGTGTGGTTTATGATGGACTTGGGCATATTGATGGTCATATCTACAGACTACTGCCATTATTCCTGAATGTATACGTGACGGGCTGATTTATACTTATATGATTCGCTCTGCTGTACTCTGTACAACAAACTGTTGCCTTACGCCTTCCACATTTGTGGTGTTTACATATTGTTATCACCTGTCCGGTACCAGTGTGGTAAGCCAGCGAATATTTGTGGGACTGTTCAAGACCCAGTCAATCACAAATTTTTGCTCACTGATTTCGTAAATCTATGACCTCTCCTACGTCTTATGCCAACTAATCTTGAGCTGGTACGACAATGCTGGTCAGTGTTATAGAACTGAGAAAAGTGTAATGTTGTGTTACCATATGCTTAAACGCATTTTCCACAAATCGGTGTGAACTGCTATGTTAAATGTAAACCGTCAATGGTATGCTTCACAGCTGGCTGCGTTGACATTGTTAAAAGATGCCGCGTCACCTGGTCATTCATTATCATATCTGCCATCTGCCTCCTAACTGTTTACGTTTAATTTCTTAACTTTTCAACCCATTCGAAGCAGTGCGCCACTTCTTACTGGTGTTGTGAGCCAAGAACGCGGATGGCACAAGGGTTATTTATTCAAGAAAGCAACAGGTGAGTTATGCGCCTCAACAAGACAACAAACAAAAACACTCATCTGCATACGGTACTGGGCCCAGACGGTCACAGTTGTTACAGACGCAAATGCTCAGTTCCTTCACGTTCTCTTACGTGCCAAGAACCATTTCATGTGATGATGCACCCCGATGTTTCTTCTTCAATGTCAAAATCTACGCTGTTGCCGCACTACTGAATAGCAGTGGTGTGAGTAGTATGGTACGATCGCTCATCCTTACTACACTATTTTTGTTGTGAAAGGTTTAGATTAAAAGAACTTGTTCGAAGCTGACAACTTACTTAGCCCACTTCACTTGTCCGATCAGAAAACAGTGAAGTAGGCGTTGAGTTTTTCGTCGTTACTGTGATGCACTGTCTATTCTTTCGATCCATACCACGCCTTGTAATGTTCTTTGTCATTCATGGTCAACCGTTTGGTCGCTATAGTCCTCAAAACTCGGCTGGGCTTCTACCGTGACGCTGTTCTATC
Source organism: Paragonimus skrjabini miyazakii (assembly GCA_014338405.1). Classification (NCBI taxonomy): domain Eukaryota; kingdom Metazoa; phylum Platyhelminthes; class Trematoda; order Plagiorchiida; family Troglotrematidae; genus Paragonimus; species Paragonimus skrjabini miyazakii. The sequence continues at coordinate 86,362 of JTDE01003400.1, read as the reverse complement.
GAATACTTACGAACCATGTACAGATGCTTGTGCCAGCGTTATAATTTACACTATTATCCACTTTACTATCTTCAGTAGAATTGCGCCCCCAAAATCTTGTGGGAATAAATGTTGCAATCAGTAAAATCTTCTAAATACCGGATTTTCGACAGGTGATAAATGTTTTCCCAAGGTGGAACCAAGGTTGTCGCAGGGAGATAAATGAATTTATAGGGATTTACGCTGGCTGTGGCTTGCGTACTAGTGATTCTGCTGGTAACATTACAAATGGTCAGTGTTTTCAAACAGCTCTTGTTACCCGCAATTCAAATATTTATCGTTTGATGTTATCGACATCTTCTTCTGGTCACTTTTTGTGCGTCTGGTTCATTTTTGCACAATTATTTTCTTGGATCTCGTTCGATTTGTTTCCGTTTCGGCTCAAAGTGGTGGTTTTCCTATAATAATGCTAACTTTTGAACGTAATCTACTAAATAGTTTTATGTAGTCTGTTCCGACCGGATATTGTGGTTTGATTTTGAGCGTACAAAGGATGTTTGCTTGAGATTTGCAGTTACACTTGAATCTATCCGCTTGTTCCTGAGGAAACTTCCACCTAGTAGTCCGTCACTGGATCTGGCCGTTGAGTTCGGCATCGTGACGTTTCTTTTACTCCGTTTCTACATTATTATCAGTCTCCACATGGCCCTTCCCTGTTCTGAAACTTGCATTACTGTTCATCTAGACGGCTTGAAACTAAGCTGACTTGATTAATTCCAGGTTTTCCTTGTTCTAATAATTCATCATAACCTGCGTGTTTTTAGGACCTTCTCCCACATTGTCCGTTCATCTTATTCCCTCTCTCGTTATGGATTTAATTTTTGATAACATTTCCCTTTTGTTTGTTTTCCTCGGTTCACGCCTGATTTGGTTCCAATGACGACAAGATTTTTTCGCTTATTAAATCCGGCTTAATTTCTCATTTTCCTCTGTATGCAAAGTAGGCTTTTGTGGAAGATTATTTGGAATCAATTATTTTTCGCTTTTAATCTAGTGACATTTTTGCTTATCACGTTTTCACAGTTGAGTGATACAGAGAGCAAAATTAATTAGGCCTTTGGGACGGAAAGAAGGAAAGGTTATCGTTGTTCTCGTCTAAATTGCTCACTTTGCTCACCCCTCTGTCACCCTCCGTATTTCTCTGCGGAATGCTTTTAACATCCTGGCGCACAGACACACAATTGCATGTTTTATCTACTAAACCACGCTTTCTGCGTTCACCCGTCGACACGTGCCCCCACTTCCTTTCGATTGGCTGTCAAGCTTACAGACCATAATCTCATCCCCTTTTCATCACGGTCTATTCTCCCTTTCTGTCGGCGGAGCTTGCGAACGGCTCATTTTGTATGTATAACTCACCCTGTTCAGAACCGTTTCTGTTATACGGTTATTTTGTTTTTCATGTTAAACACGTTCTCATCTGTGCACAATTCACGGAAAGTACGTAGATTGCAGAAATCCCAGCACTTTACTGCCCACAATGACAGTGTTAAAAATATGCATCATGTCTCAGTCGGCCGAAGATCATTCAGTAACAAATTGTACCTGTTGGAGAACGATTCAGCGTGTGAGACGAGAGAACGACAACGACAACGCAGTGTGAACCAAGCTTTCGGTGATCTTCGGCTACTCTTACCGACATATCCTCCTGATAAAAAGTTGAGTAAGCATGAAATACTTCGACTGAGCATCAAATATATCCGCATCCTGGAATCGATTTTAAAGTATCAAGAAGAGATTGCTGGCTTGCTATCAGCCACCTCTGACTGCAATAACCATCAAACACTCAGTTTTTCAAGTCTAAGTGATGAAGATAGACTGTTACGGGCTACACTGAACTCAGCAAGCTTGGCCCCTTCTAACGCTTCCAAAACTTCCTATTCGGCAAAATCTGTCGACCGTTACGCGTTTTCCACTCCAATCTCTACAGTTCCACTCAATTCGTATCGGTCTACACTCAAGTTAGAAATGTAATCTAATAGCTCCCATCATTATCAACCACACAGTGTGATAGCTGTTTATCATCATGTTTTTCTCTTTCTGTTTGTTTTCGGATTCGTAAATATATCAACTTCGTTTCAACCGTTTGGATGTTTCGTTTTCAACTAACTGGAAAGCGTCCAATCTTTTCAGCAGAATTGTGACTGATCTTTCGCTTGTGGTAGGTGTGTTTCACCATAGTGACAGTATCTAAGCCACATGTGTCCATGTCCGCAAAACCTTGTGGCGTAGATGTCGCAAAAACTACAGAGTTAATATATATATATATATATATATATATATATATATATATATACTTGTGAGCAAACTAGGTAATATTGAAACGTGGTTTATTTGCTCTTGACTTATACACCTCGTTTGGTGTTGGTGACAAACTGGTCAATTTGAGATTGTCTTTTCTGTTCTTCATTGGGATTGGGCGTGATAATGTTAAAAGTTTCTTTCCCGCTATTACACCAATATAGAGGTGAACTGTATTCAGGAATCTGATTGTCGATATCTGCGTTCGATCGTTCACATCCGGTGGCATCAACGAAGAGGTTAGAAAGCGGATATTTGTTGGTGATTGTCAAACGAGTTTTTCTGTTCTATCCTGATGTTTGCGCAGACTTAAATGCTCAGGCCATGAATGTAGTAAGGATGCCAGCTAGTCGTTTGCCACGCCGAGCACTCTTTACCGAGGCTGCGGCCTATTGGCGAGAGGTACGAAATGGATAAATGTATTGGCGCAAAGAAAAGAAGTCGTTCACTGAGGGGTTGACCACTTTAGGTTGGGTTCGTCTCTCGGGCTGTGGACCTCGTTACTCACAGAGTCGGTGACTGGAGACGTTAGGTGAGATAGTGCTGGCTAACCGAACCCAGTGGTATGAACGTTGTCGTTGTTTGGCCGAGTTGTCTCTGAAGTGAATGCATTTAATGACGCGGGGCAGTGAAAGCCGTAAGGATGTTGTCTTGCTGATGACGCCTTATTTTCGCTTACAGCTTGGTTATTTGTTTGCAAGGTGTAGGCACTTCCATGTTCAATGTTTGAGTATTGACGTGGCTATTTTTAACAGTTAGGTCTTTCGTCTTCTTTTTTCTTAGCTCTCTCTGTACAGTTTCCTTTTCTGCTGGTTGTGTGGCATTTAAGTATCAATAAGAACCGCTGATGTATTGCTGTCTATAATGATGAAGTGTTTGTTACCATTCCTGATGCACTGGGTCCCATTGGAACAGGTTGCTCCAGCTAACACAAGAGCCTCTAAAGTAAGCGGAATTCGGACCGGCAGCTGTTTGTAGTTGGTGTTCGACATCGTTACGGACGAATTACTTCAGGTTCGATGAGTAAAAACGCTCTTCGTATGGTTTGCCTCGTGTAGGTGATTCTGGTTGTTCTGGTTAAGTTAAGAGACCTTTTGATGTCGGCTAGTTTTTGTCGTCTTCATAGTCTTATTTACTTCTTATGCAGAGAACATACAGAACATGTTTTAATCGATTACAGGTTGTTGTTGTTGGTCTGGGTGGCATGCACTTTGCATTTTCCGAATGTAGAAGGTTGTTACACGGTTCGTCCTGGTCCAATTTTGTTGTTACAAACAGACCATTGGAGAATGACAATCGCTTCACCTACCTGGGTACTTTCATCTACTCAGCTTACAATACTGCCGACGAGGTATCCATGAGAATTAGCGAATGCACTACATGTATTTGCTACTCCTCGTCATTTATGACGTCTTAAAGGCGTCCGATTGTCGACGAAAGGCTTAGTCTATAATGCACACCTATCCCCAGTTCGTATGAAGGTTGCATATAAGCTTTAAGTATTGACAACCATTATCTCCACTGGTTAGTCTATATCGGATGGACTGACCGTGTGAACAACGTAACAGTTCGTCAGCGCGTATTTGAGAAATGTGCAGAGTTGTGACCAATGTCCGTGATAATGAAATTGTACAGTCTACGCTCTGTATGCTGGTGGGGCGTCTGCCGTTCTACGTATTGTTCCGCATGGCTACTGACGGTTGTAAGAAACCGCAAGAGGTTGACGTGACCACGGGCTGTGCATGCCCTGATCGTCTCGCTGAACAGTTTTGGTGGATGCTGTATGCCACGCTGTGGAGTTCGTGAACATCCAAACTGCTGGTCGGAAACGCCGTCGGACATTTCTGTATCGCAACCAGTGACAAGTCTGTATCTAGGGGGTTGTTGATTTATTTTTAATGAAGCTCCGTCGTTTTGTGCTTATTTGTCACTTTGCTACTTCCTGGGCTATTTTCTGGATCAACAGCATCCCGAACCATATTAGCCACGAACACCGTTCAAAGCGAGCAGTAATCACGATGCTGATGGTGACGTGGTCTTTAATTTCTTGTCCTGATTTTACCTTTAGACTAGGTGATCTAATCCCGAGTTACTTGTCTTAACCTTCTGTCCATTCATGTGGTTTTACACCGTAAAGTGCTTGCGGCCGACTGACTTAAGATGCGAAGTGGACAGATGACCTAGTGTAGAGAAATGAAGTCGCTCACCAAAAGGTTGGTTCGTCGTGGTTAGTAGGTCGGGTTCACCCAACGGGCTGGGGATCTCGCGACTGACAGAGTCGGTGGCTAGAGAGGTTAGGTAAGATGGTGGCTAACCGAGCTCAGTGGCGTGAGTGTTGTTTTTGTTTGACGGAGTTGTCTGTAAGTGAGTTCACTTAATGACGAGAGGCAGTGAAAACCGTAGAGAAACTGCCCTGTTGTTGGTACCACATTTTTACTTATGGCTCGGTTGTTTGTTTAGAAGGTAGGAACACCTCTATGTTCAATGTTTGAGTGTAGATGTAGCTATTTTTAGTAGTTGGGTCCCCTGCCCTCTCCTTTTTTCTTCTTGGTCAAGGCTTGCTTTTCTCCTTCATGATTGTATAGAAGTTAAGCATTAGGGAGGACCAGTGATATCTTGCTGTTTATAATAATAATAGTGATATTGTCAGACTCTCAACTTTGGCAGGAGTATTCGAGGTAAACGGGCTTATTTGGCTAGTGTTGCATGGAATAATCACAGCAAGAAGTCATCGGGGAGCAATTTTGCCGAATTACATTTTTTTAATGTACACATCTGTACGACTCGTTCACACATCTTTTCATTTTCTTGGTTTCTCATGTAGTGAATTTAGACATTCTTCTGATTAGAAATGTTGGGTACTTATGTGTTCCTACGAACGCATCACACACGGAGACGTACACTTGCCTAACCTGAACACAGCTTTTGAAGTCGAAGTGGTTTGACTAGCTGACAATGAAGCAGTTTAGCCCGCACCATGCGGATTGCGAAACCTGCTGATTTTTATGACGCTGTTCCTTTTATCCTATAAATCTAGTAAAGTGTTGCTCTTCCTACGGATTTTATTCATGTGTGCTCATGATCTGCCTTCATCTAAGGAGCCTTATTTTTACAGGTGTGCTGATGACACTCCTATAGATTTTGACATTGGTGATAACGAAGGATGCTGTGAATTGACTTAGCTAGTGCTTAGATCATCCTCTATGAACTTACAACTGATTGCTTCTTTTACCAAAGCGCAATCTGCATTTAATGTACTGATCTGTGCACACAGATTTCTAACCTATACTAAAGTGTTCTACTATCATTTCTCGTTATTGTAGTTTTGTTCTAAATTGATCGGTTCACGTAATGAATTTTTCCAGCCCCAATGTTCAAACTAGTTGCTGCAGCTTTAAATTTGATCAGGAGTTCTGTTTTGTGTTGTCCGTCCTTAATTATACTGCTCTCCTGGCATGTTTGATGGGTTTGCAAAAACTCTACCACTGTATGGCGTTCTCTTCAGCGCTGTTATCTTTTTATATGACCTAATTGAATCCCCTTTTTCTAAGCACTACACCGTGTGACAAACTTTGTAAATACTTTATGTTTCTTCTCACCCATTGCACATCATACTTACCCGGTGCATTTGTTTCTCACGAACCAGCCAACTGTGTAGTGCGTTCTTTGGACGGGGCGTTTAGACACACAGAACATCAGTTCCCCTTATTTATCCTTTTTAATAAATCGGTTGTTGCTACTGAATTTGAAAACTAATAAATAGTTTGGCAGACTTGATCATTTAGAAAAGTTCCATTCACAGAAACTCCAGACTTTGGTTGGATTTAAACCAATGACAGAAACCCTATGCATGAACACGGCAAGCGCTCTACTAGCTGATCTATGGAACCACACAGGGAGCATATAACTTCCACATTTAGACGCTGTTATCCACCCAACTGTTACGCTACTTATTAGTAGTACAGTTTTGATGTGTCGATGGATTTCAGTATAAACTCCTTGACAAACCCTAACTGGGCAGTCGGTTCTGTGGGTCATTTGGTTGATTCCATAATACAACGACAGTTGGGTAGGTATCTCAGTCCGAATGTGACATTTCTGGGTTTGCGGCATAGTTTCATGGCTCAACTGGTGGTGCACTTGCCGCGTCTGAGCATGCCGTTCCTGTTGCTGGTTCGCATCCAACCGAAGTCTATATTTCTTAAAATTGGATTTATTCTAATCTTGCAAGTATTTTTCCTTTTTTCTCATTCGTATGTTTTAGTCCACTATATTCACTATACGAGTCTTTCTATTCGACTCAAGTCTGTTTCTTTCGGAACACTCAGTTCTTTGTTGTACGTAAAATAGCTTGTTCCGATTGTCAACTTGTGACACTGTGTTGTGTTATTTATTCCCAACTTGTGAAAGCCAGCTCGCTCAAACTTCACTCTTGGTGTTTGGATGCATACCATTAATCATATTTGAAGAGTGCACCCACACAATCATTTTCACACTAGTTGTCGCAACAAACAATCATAATACACCACTTATTGTTTGATTTTCTCGTTAAGCTTACTAGCGACTACTTCCCATCACACAGTCTTTTTGTTCGCCTTAGAATACTGCGCGTCACAAACGAAGTTATCATGTTATTTTTTTAAACTTATTTATAGGCTGTTTCTTTCCTTACAATCAATGGAGACTCCGTCACAACCTGACCTATGTAAACGGTGAGTACATTCCGACGTTTTCTGCCTGTGGTCACTAATCATGTTTGTCGTTAATAGTACGTTTCACTGCTTGATCCTAAAGCACATTAAAAATTTGGATGTGTATGCAGGCTGTTTCATGTTAGTCTTAATTAAGCTAGTATTGCTTAATATCTCGTGTGTTACTGTCGCTTTCTACTTGACTTTCCTTAGACGTGTGTGAATTGTAACAAACTACTGTGTTGGTTTACTTACATGTCCTTTTTTAGCGACACTTCCAACATAAGTTCAATGAGCGAACAACCAAAACAAAAGGAGCGTTTCCGTTCGTTGAAGAATGCTATGCGTGGCTGTTGGTCTCCTTCTAAAGCTCCTGTGTGCTGCGAATTCGACAATCGCAGCGAATCGGACACGGCTGCATTTTACGCGCATCGATCGGAGGGGGAACATCGCAAACCGCGTTTGTCTAATCGCTATTTATCGACAGGGTTTACTCTCATTGGTTACACATTCATCTTACAACTGGGATTGCATTTCTTGACCTTTTTCCTCAATGGTCTTGCTTATCACCGTTTGGACCCTGCAAGCCTTGGCCTAGTCAACGTACGACTAGGATTGTTCTACACCACCCTCATGTTTATAGCCCGTGATGCGTTTCGTCGAGCGTGTCTTAGTCGCGGAGGTGAACTGATCGCCCAGCCTACCCATACGGTTTCAGAAGAATCTGAACCCGAGATAATCACGGGGGTTGAAACTCGTACCACGCCGTCATTGCGTCATCGTCTTGCTGGACTTATCGATTTGTCATGGGCCATGTAAGTTGGTTACAGTTAATAAGAAGCGTTTTTGTACAGGATTGTGTAGACTTCATTTTTTTAATCTTCTCCGCTACTGCAACGAACCACTGGTGTATTGTTGCCTCGGAAGACTATGACTGTTCCGTTGAGTATGGTGAGTAGGAGTCGTTTGCCCTGCTGAATTCCCCCTAATCACTTAAATTGATGACTAAAAACGTTATCCGAGATGGTAATATGTTGTAATCAGTGGCTTACCTGCGTTCATGTCATTTCTGGTTCTTTCGCTTAGGCCTCTTTTTATCACTTTCCAACCTTTTGACATTTTTTTCTTCTAGGATATTCCATGTCACTATTGAGGTGAACGATAGTCCGAGCCACAGTACCTTCTAGTCATGCTGAAAGCCGTTATGAATGGATGAATGTTAGTGAGAGCGAAACTCGAGTCTACTGCTTCCTTTCGAAAGGGGCCAACCGGAAAGTCTATGGGACTGTAACAGCTGCGATCGATTGTGGGTGATTTTCAATCTGTATGAAAAACCAAAATCCCCTACTACTCATCAGTAATTAAAATACCGCTCATCAAGTTAGTGATTTCTGTTATTTCAACTTGGAGAGAAGTCCTAGTCGAGGGGTTATCGATTGGAGTTAACAGACAGTAACTGTCTCCTTTCGAAGCCATCGGGTAACCTGATCATTACTCACAAGCGAAAGTGATTGAGTGTGTTTACATATGATAATTTTGTCGTGTATAATGTGAGATGAATGACGCAATGGTAAACACGGTTGCCTTATGAAAAGCGTGGCCAGAGTTCTAGTCCCAGCAGTGGCAAGGATATGCACTACTGGCGAGCTCTTATGAGAGCGAAACTCGAGTCGAGTGCTCCTTTTCGAAAGGGGCCGGCTGGAAAGTCTGTGAGAATGCGACAGCTGCGATCAGTTGTGGATGATGTTCAGTCTATATGAATGCTGCATTTCTCTGATGATAGTGATAATTTTGTCGCTAACTTTCAAGTACTAACGGCTTGCCCGCCTGTTTCAACTTCTTACAAATAGATGTAAGTTACACTACATATACATACTTCTTCATACTTGTGACAAAATGCAAGATGATTGCTTTGTATACTGCATTTCATTAGAACTGCCGCAGGTATGTTTATTTCCCTTATTACTAGAGGATATTAAATTACTCTTATTTTATCGTGTTGTTGCTGATTTTCTCTCAACCTGAGTATGTTAAGTCGAAATACTAAAGCACTGTATCTCTGGTTGATACCGTTTTAAGGAAGGACTATAATTTGGATATTAAAAATGAGGACAAGATACATGTTTCTAACCTTCACACTATAGAATGCTGCCATGCGCTAAGCACCATCAAGTTGTCCTCAAACGGACGGTTGTAATAGTCTGAGTCTAAGTCTTAACTCTACGGCTAATATTCGATGTCGTTAACATCAATTTGTCGTTCTTGAACTTGATTGGCTAAAAAAACGTTTGTTTATGCTCTATAGTTTGCCATCAATATATTCATATCTCACTAAGTAATAACCAAGTTGACAAGAGACATGCAAGACAGGTTCCATTTCCTCACTTTTTAATTGCACCTACTCTAAAGGCAACTCAGGTAAACGGCGACAGTGCTCACACCACTTAATCTGACTAGCCATCGTCGTCCTTAATTTCTTCGACCCCAGATTGTGTTAATTAAAATATTCCTAGTCTGGTGACGAACCGTTGCTACCTTGCTGTCTTACTCTCCCTAGGCCAATTGATAATTCATTCATCCAGTATATCTACGCTAGCCTGTTCCAACAATAACAAGGAGAACTCGAAATAGTTGACTGACAGTTAACATCGTCATTACAAGACATTTAGGACCGAACAACGAATTGATTCGGTCTTCATTACGATATTTACGCACGTTATTAGACTAAGATATTTATTCAGTGCAATAAATTTGAAGGATGCTTAAAGGTTCAACCTAAACCACTGTTTTCGTCTATGTTTCAGCCAATTATCTATCGGAATGCCCCACTAGAAGTTTCAACTTTTTACCGATTAGTCGCGCGCTTCTTCTCATCTTGTCCTACAAATTGTCGGTTGTTTCCACTCCTATCCTACTGGTACTCACTAGCGCTTTTGACTAGCGCGCAATACTGCACTTATCTGTTACATAATCATTCTGCCCAATAAAATGTGTTCATAATTTTTGGATTTCGTTAGATGGGTTGAGATCATATTACAAAGTAGATGAAGCAGGTTTGGGTACACCTGATTCAATCTGGGTTTTTCCGTTAACCCAAGTTTGGCTGATGTTAGTCCCCCGTTTTATGCGCCTTTTGTACTGTATAGTTCATACAGAATTTATTGACTTGTGTCGTCTATTTCCGAACAGGAACACTTGGTGTGTTGGTCATCCACGAGCTGTCTACCGCTCTATCAACCGAACTTAAACTCAATATTAAACACATTGACTTACATTTGTATGACTGTTTTATCACTATGGCGTAAAGTTGCTCATTTGTCATTCTTGTCTATGATGATTGCCTCTGGAACATATCCATCATTTCTGTCTTCCGTTTTCACGTGCAGCCTTCCGCTGGGTGCCGTTCTGGCTGCTATGTTGCTTGCTATTTGGGTGTGGCTTTTGCCTTCGCCTGGCTCATTGGCTATCAGATATGCAGAGACAGGATTAGCGATCGATCTACTGCAAACTCGATACGTCACTTGCCTTCTGGTTTACGCACTATCTGGCATGTTCGAATTGGCTACCGAGCCCTTCTGGCTTATTTGTCAGCTGACTCATTCGGTACGAGAGCGCATTGTCATTGAAGCGATCGCCAACCTTGCCAGGGGTCTTGGTATTGTGGTTGCCATTTTCACTGTTCCGCCTACCTACGCCATCTACTCGTTGGCTCTACCTCAGGTACATATTTCGTGTTGTCATTTCGCCTACTTGGGAACATATTTGCTTTTCTTTCCCCATGGATAGTTTGAATATCGGAAGAGGTTATGCTGTTTAACGTTCAGTTGTATGGTCTCCTACGTAACCTCATCTTCATGTTTTTCGCATGTCAAACTCTTCATTCTTGTTTTATCCCTCAGATATTGCATGGAACCACATTATTTTTGGGATATTTGATCCTCTTCTGTTATATTTTTCGCAAGCGGGATTCAGACGATGAATATGCTGTGAGGTTTGAAGGCTTTGAAACAATGCGCGATATATTCCCACGATTCGTTGACGTAAGTGCTTCTTGTTCGTTTCACACAGAAGTTAAATCACCAGGTTGAAGCTGTCGTTGTGCTACCAACAAAGAATGTTATTTATGCAGTATTATTTACACTTTATCCTAATCGAGCGTGTACTATTGGTTGATGTAAAACTCTCAATGTTGAGTTTTTTTTCTATTGTTTTATCATACTGCATAATCTGTAATACGATTGCATATTTTATGATTCCTAAGACCTCGTGTTTTCTACGTTCGTGCTATACTATTTCCATTTATGCTTTTGTTTTACAAGTATACCATTGATGAACGTGCTTTGAGACTGTCGAAGAATTTGTTCGGTCAAGGTTTACTCAAGCAATTATTGACTGAAGGTAAGTTCAAAGTTGTCCGTTATGCATTCACTTTTGTTTATGCAAGTGTATGTGGTCATTGTCGAAAGCGGTTTTTGTTGCCTTCCATAATCTTACTTCAGCAAACGTCTTCGATTATTGAGAGACTGGCCTGTGTCATATCTTTATAGGCAATACGTCGGCGTTTAGTCTTTTATATAATCTGTGACATCAGCAGCTGCCATCATCTATTGTGCCAACGTTACCGAGAATTAGACTTGATTAGCCCTCCGAAGTCGTCAATGACGACAGTATACACATTTTGCAACCCACAGTCGAAGATGCTATAGGCTTAACGAAAATGGACTATTGGCTTAGTTGACCATTCACCATGTGAAACTGTCTAGCAGTAATTAATTGAATAGACCTACTTGAACGCGAAACGAACTGAAACAGCCTCCCTCCCCCAGGCTGTTCCAGTGATCCATTTGGAACATCATTTGACGCATCGTTACATTTCCCTCGCACCCCTTTCACGTGTCGGAGCGCATAGGTGATCAGCAACATAAATAGTCAATTGGCATGTCAAAATCTGCTTGTTGAACTTCCTTGTTGTGACTACAATATGTCATTTGCTATACATACGTCCTATAGATAGTCGACACTTAATCCGATTTGGCTTTCTCACCTTGAACCTTTATTGTGCTGTGGTTTCAGATATTCCGCCGATTAATCCGCATTACCTGGTCCACACTTATGTGACCACTTCTGTTTTGTATTATGATTATTTGCTTGTCATAGAAGGCTTCCATCTCATCTTCTCCTCTTCCCTTTACAGGTGAACGCTACTTAATCAGTGCTTTCCATCTGTTAAGTTTCACAGATCAGGGTACGTTTTGAGTTTTACGTGATGATTACGCTCATGCCCTTTTTTCATACAAAATTTGAACCGAACCGTTTGTAAGTGCTTGTGTATGTTTATCAGAACTTGCATATCCCATTCAGCGCAGTTTTTTCCTCGCGAATTTATCTCTTGTTTTTCCGCTGAATGCTCATTAACGTTTGTTATCTGTCACATTTTCCGAAGTATTTTTCTGGTAACTCTGAATTGTCATTTGGTTTTTAACAAAACAGGTATACCTCTTGCTACGTCGAGTTTACGTGATGTGCACGAACATACCGAAGACACTCACAATGTCTTATGTTGAAATTTTTGTGGCGTTAGTTCGGAGTTGGTGAACTCGCTTGTGAAGTGTAGGCTTCAGACAGAGTGTCAATAACCATAGTTCCAAGTTTGAACCTTGGTTCTGAATAGTAACTTTGTTTTGGTTAGATCTGCAATGCATTTGTTTAGTTTCAGTAGTGAGATCTCGTTTTTTCCATATGCAGGAGGTTGCATGAGTAAGTGCTGCGATATCGGGAATAAAATCAAACCTCGTGATCTTCACCAAGCTGAATCATTTCTGACGACCAACGATGTCCTAGCTGAAATCGAAGGTCATGTAAGGCAACCGTGGGAGTAGTGTCACCTCTCACTGCATATCACGGCTGTGCAAGTTAAAGGACCCAAATCGTCTGCACTCAGCCACACAGATTTAGTGGTGCCAACTACTAAGCAATAATAAGTCTTTGGAGTAAATTTATGGTGATTGAGGTCAGGTAGGTTTATTCACAGTCTTTAGGGGTGCATAGATCTATACGACTGAGTTATGCACTAAGGTCACCAACCGCAAGCCTGCCCTACCGTGTAGTTTTTGCCAGTTCATCAGCTTAAGTTCCGAAGTGAACAGATAATATTTTATCATAGAGGAATAAAACCAATTACCGTAGTTTGGTGACCATATATCAGGATTATTTTCTGAGCTAGAACCCTCGTAACTCATTGACCTGCTAACCGGAAACTTTGAGAAAGACGTTTGCTAATCGATTGTAGTGATATGCATGTTGTCATCGTTTGACTTTATTGTCTGTAAAGCAAGTCCATTTAATGTTGCAAAACAATACAGATCACAATGAAGTTGTAATGTAGCTGCCGATTTAATCTCACTTATAATTTGGTTGCCTGTTTTGCAAGGTCTTGATTACTTTTTTGTTGAATACCTGAGTTTAGGTATAGGGAGCCTGAGGAATTAAGTCTCATTTCTTCACTCTTTATTTTGTCATTTTGCTTGCGATCATCTTTATTTTTACACATTATTGTAGGCTAATTAAGCCTGTCAGTGAACCATTAATGTACTACTGTTAATGGTGCTGTTGGCGTAACTTGAACACACTTCCCTGTTTATCCTTTCAGGTATTTACGACATGATCAATAACATTGGCTCAATTGCTACCCGTCTTCTATTTTTGCCTATGGAAGAGAGCTGCCATTTTGTTTTCAATCAATGTTTGATACGGAATGTGCCTCCAATTCGTCAAGATCCAGTAAGTCCTATTGGTTCAGTGACCGTGTCCTAATTGGGCCCGTCTATGTGAATGTTTCAGAGACTTGTGCTATTGCTTTTGCATCTTAAACTGTACTCATTGTCTATACTTCTCAAGTCTCCCATCATGTTCAGTTAGCCTTGAGAGCTCAGCACAGAATTCCAATGTTTGAATGAGAGACATATAGTCTACCTGCCGGACCTTGGACGTTCTGACAGTACGAGCCCACCCTTGTTTTGGCATCTGACTCTGCCCTAGGCCATTCCTGTAATTTCTGTCATTGGTCTGCCCGAATAGCCCATTTTTGATACAAATATTCCGCATACACTATGTGGTGTATGCGTTAGAATGTTGACTTTTCACCCACATATACAAATGAGCATGTTTAGTCATGTTGATGGGTACTCGCTCACAAGCGCATTCCATCGTAATTATTTGGATCCATCAAGCAGGATTAGATGGGCTTTCACGTGCATTGTAATGTTATTAGCTACTTTATCAACCGTCGACTGTACACCACTTTCGGCTGGAGGTCCTAATAGTATTACGTCGTGCTACCGTTTTTCTAAAGCTGGAGGGTAGCTGTGCTATTCTTGCATCATAACTAATACCATGCATCTCGTGGAGTTGAACGGTGTTGTGGTAAGTCTATTCATCTTTTTTCCTCCCGATGTGTTTCCCTGTTTCATCATCAGAATAGACCCGATGTAGTTCTTACCGGCATTAAGTAATATACCAGTGTTGTTCTCTACTCCGTTTTCGTTATTTCAACTGTAATTATCACGTTGTTTCACTTTCAGGATCTATTGGACAACGTGTTCCGAATGTTCCGTACGGTGTTACGCACTTGCAGTCTGGTAGCCTGGATTGGAGTTACATTTGCTCAAGCAAATTCCTGTCTATTACTCTCCGTGTATGTGGGATTCACTTTGGCTAACAATCCGACAGCCGTTGGTCTGTTACGATTATATGCGGCCTACGTATTACTGTTAGCCTGGAACGGCTCTACAGAAGCCTTTCTCAATGCTGCTATGTCCTCGGTATGTAATGCTCCTTTGAGCTTATTTTCAACTCCATAGGATAGGATCTTTACTTTTTCTCTCCATTTGAAACCAATGAGATATAGGTAACCAAACGGTGCATACGAATGACCACTGACAGTGTTTTCACGCCTCTTACTGTTATCGCAAAATACTTTGACCGGCGAATTAGCTTATGTAAGATACTATTCATTAGGTGCGCAAAGGGGTTCAACTACAATCATGCTGTGCTCATGCAAGCATCAGCACCACTAGTTCCTTTGTCAAAGTGCCCTATGGGAAACACAGTTGGTTTGGTTTTAGTTCAAGTTTTATTCCAGTAACCTGATTTCCTTCCTTCGGGAGGCTACGGGAGTCCGATATTTGGCACTTGTTCTTTTACCGACCGGTGCCGTTAAATTCAACAATATTACAACGTTACCTCTGACTGTATGGTTCCGGGGTTCAATTCGTAATGACTTGGTTGCTGCCCCGTTCCTTTCATTCGTTTAACTTCCATCATAACCAATGGTTCTCACAAACAGAGGGGAGGTCATTGGAGAACATTGACAATGTATCGACTCCCTCTCCACATAGCTGTAGGTAATAGTAAATGAAACTTGAATTTGTGATTTTCGTTCATATCCATGATCATCTTGGCTACCTTGAATGCTCAGATTGCTTCATTGGCGTGCCTTACGGTGGACATCGTTTGATTCGTGTGTAATAGATTTGGATAACTTTGCTTATCATCCCTTGTTCGGTGCTTTTTAATGGCTCAAACTCATTAATATCTTGGTTCCTACTGTCATCGTCTCGAATTTCCAACATTTACTGGATTGTGCTTTGATTCTACCATTTACTGACTGTCTTTTTGAAATCGCAGGAGGAAGTCGCAAAGCACAACGAGAGACTGATTACCTTCTCCGTTGTTTTCCTGGGTGCCAATTGGCTATTCGTTCCATGGATGGGTGCTTATGGATTTGTGGTTGCCAACAGTATCAACATTCTGAGCCGCATAGTGTACAGGTTAGTGTGTCTATAGGTCTGTATCCAATTATCCTCCACCGTTCACTAGCATTAGTCTTTTTGGCCTAGATTGAAGTCTTTGTAAATACGACGATTTTCCTTCACGAATAGTGATATAAAGCGACTGTTCACTGGTATTCAGCGAACTGTTTGTCTTCAACCTGATGTACCGTTTATGTCCGGATCAATGTAATTGGGCTCTATTTCTAAAAATGACTGCATCTTATCCGTTCATCTTTAACTTGTTCCAGGCGTCTTTTGGTCTGTTATTAGCTTTCTTTGCGTCTACTAATCTGTTTTTAAAGAAGATTCTACCTAATTAATCCGAACTGTGTAACCGTTCATTCGATATGCCGACTACACACACATAATAAATGAGATTTACTCTTACGCTGTTAGTTTTGGTACTCCTAATAAAACGGTTATTTGGGGAATGAATGTAATATTACCTTAGTTTGTGTATTGTCTTGTCGTCCTCATCATCATCATGACGGCCTTGCGCTTAACCAGATGGTACGGTGTTTCGGGCCGCCACTCGCTTCAGCAATGACGGGGTATATTCCAGAAGAAGATAGAGCCAACGTTACTAAGACGTTTAGAAATTGATTTTACAAAGACTAAGCGGAAGAACTAGAAATGGTGTGAATATGCGGTGCATTGCTACCTCGCTTCAAACCACTGATTTGAGTAATGACTATGACCCCGACCACGTAGACGACACCTACCCACTACTCTGTAATGCTCACACGCATCGACTCTGTTTTCAAACGACTGAAATGTGTGGCCTTGCCACGTTTTTCTACCATACCTATTGATAACCTAGTCAAGTTTTTAATTTTTACACTCCTTGACTGTGGATACTTCGTGATATTATCATAGACAGCAATACTTCAGTACTTCACACTGATGCTTAACTGCCACATAACCACGAAGAGAAAAGAGCAAACCCTGTATGGGAAAATAGCAGGGAATAAGGAGGAAGACGGGGAGGGACCTAACTACTAAAAATAGCCACGTTGATACTCAATCATTGAACATGAAATTGCCTACACCTTGTAAACTAACAACCAAGCTGTAAGCGAAAGTAAGGCGTCATCAGCAAGACAGCTTCCTTACGGCTTTCACTGCCCCGCGTCATTAAATGCATTCACTTCAGAGACAACTCGGCCAAACAACGACAACATTCACGCCACTGAGCTCAGTTAGCCAGCGCCACCTCACCTAACGTCTCCAGCCACCGACTCTGTGAGTAACGAGGTCCGCATCCCGGGAGACGAACCCGAGTTACAGTGGCTTCGTGATACACACAGTCACATCTGAGGTGGATACCGTCAAGGGACCCAAACATAGACAGGAGCAGTCGCGGTAACGGGAATGGAATCCATGATCATGTGGTCATCCTCATCGGCGGTTTTACGTCGATTGTAAGCAGTCATGTTTAATTACGACACAATCAATACAGTATCAGTCAGCCTTAGTCTATAGGTAAAACGGAAGCAGGGGCAAAACCAAATTTCTACAGAGCAACACCATGATGTCCACACTTTGGAACCAGACAATCACGTTAAAAGTAACAGCATGACGGAATCTTTAACACAGCTTACTTGAAGATTTGACCACATTGTTTTCTTCGTTGCGCTTATTTCATGAATATTTCTGCCAAACAGCAATAGCATTTTCACGCCACTGAACCTGATTCGTTTTCATTCTCTTTAATGTTTCCAACCATACATTATGATATACAGGAAGGTTTAAACCCGGGACACGAACCAGACCTACAGCGGCTAACCTACTGACAGTTTTCTTTACTGTCGTTTTCTCACGTCATTATTTGTCCTGCATGTGCAAGTCGCTTAGGGCAATGGGCACAGACTGCTGGGCATTACCGACGATTAGTTACCATTTATAAGTGATAGCCTGGCTACCTAAGCCAATATATTCTTTAGGTATGAGCAAACAGACGTGCTTGATCCCCACTACTAAATATTCGCTACGGACATTAATCGTTGTTTACCAGTTGGTGTCATCCAGTGCCTGTGGTTGATTACTTACATCAGTAGTTGAATATGTTGAAGACGAGTGAGTCTTTTGCTTTCCAGTGTGATACTACTGCCACACTTACTTTGTATGTATATGTGATGCGTCATCCGGTAACATTACAACTGAGCTGTTTTGGAATCAACACGGAGACGTGTCATCATAGTTGTCGCCATTCTGTGGTCGAACCGATTTACACAATTCTCTGATGACTTTCTCCGTCTCGTTTTAGCTGCTTCTACATTCGTCGTTTTGTGCGATCTATCTCTCTTCCTCCTCGTGACTCTTCGGTTCCACAAGGCATCGATCCAACAGAAGTAACGCCCTCAGATCAGTTGCACCTTTCAGATGAACGGTTGGTACCTCGACGAGATTTCTGTTTACTTCGCCTGATGTTCCCTTCCTCTAAAGAAGCCATAGCTCTGGCCCTCAGTTTGGGTATCACTATGGTCTCTGAGGTAGGTCGCATCTTTCACCTATGTATTACTCGGTTACTTGTTATGTTTTCATTTCGTTATTTTGAACACAAGCCATTTTTTCGTTTCTTATGACTGAATCGACTTGGCGTAGTCTGTGGTTATAGATTCGCTATCTACTATTAGATCCTATCTATTTGCTTAAAATTGCTGAATCTTTAGGAACTGCTTGGATGGTTTCTGTTCCATGTGAAACCATTCACAGTATTGTGGTCGTGTTTTGTATCCCGTTTTCACGCTTCTAGGTCGCTGTTCATTGTCCCATGTGAATGGGTAGCAAGTCGATATTTACTACCTGGTTCACAGTCCACTTAGTTTAGGCAATGGAAGTCCTGTTTTAAGTTCCATTGTTCTTTGACTGTTTTCATTTTGGTCCTATCTGGTATCGTTTTGTGTTTATGAGGGTGGTTGAAACAGTAGATTGGCTCAGATGTGATGGGAGGACAACTGTTGGTCATTCAGTGTAATACTATCTATTCACGAGTTAATCATCTATCAAGCAGCCCGTGATTAACGTTGATAGTTAGCGGAAATGATGTACTTGATAGTGACTAAATCCCGGTAACTTGGAACGGTCCAGTGATGAAACATTATCCTTGACTTAACTGATTACGTTCCGACCGAGTATTCAGCGACCGCGAACGGACCAATGATAATCAACATACCTAGTCGTTCGTGCGTTTGAATGACCAGTATACGTTTGGTTCTTATTGACCGAGAGCCATCTTTGCTTCATTCGGACCAACACAAAACGATTACAGAGAGAGGTTGCAGACCATTAAAATATTGAGTTCTCAGTTTGGTGTCGATCATCAAATGTTCAACAAAGTTGTACAACTTGTTTAGCTCACAGTCCTGGAGGTCACATTTTTGTATACGACACACGTTGTCGCGTATTGGCGTTTTGAAGGCGCACCCTTCCGTATAACCAAAGACTTCTCGTTTCGTTAAACCAGCGTTTCTGAAACTGGATGATATGAGAACATGAAGAGGCGATGATGAGAATTTGAATGGGAGGTCGTCGACGAAGAGGCGCTTCATATTTCTAAACATAGTAATCTAAGGTCGTCTTTCAATGACTTTCAGCCTGATGCTGCTCAATTCATATTGCTACAAGCTCATCGGTCGCCTTGACCTCTGAACTTATATAAAACTTTGTATTAGATTGTATCGCATACTGTGTTAATTTGTTACTATTATGAACGTCGCATGATATACTATGAGTAAGTGAAACGCTTATCTTGTTTTTAATAATCTAAGAATGCAATGAGCTGAACACGTTTAGATTTACTGCGCTAAACAAAGCATTGCTATGGATTTCCTCATTGACGTATATATTAAACTCATGGAGGTTATTTTTTTCCAATTTCTGTAGACTTATTTCTGTTGTTCATATGGTCTACTGTGGGCCATTGTGCACGCGACAATTACAACTGCAGTTTTGGGACTCACACTTTACGTCATGTTCATCGAGGAACGCGACTTGATTCGCACTCTTCAAACCGAAGTATTCCACACGAAGACCGATTAATCAGAATGATCTTCCCTGTCACAATATCTAGGGTGGTTCGAGTGGCGATCGTCTTGCGCACTGTCTACGGATGCCAGTGCTTTTTTTTGAAGTTGTGTAAACATGCAATCTACCAATAATTTTTTTCTCAATTTTTATTTGTTCACTTTGACATATTTTGTTTTTCTTTTCGGTTGCCATTCAAGGCACATTTTGGTTGTGGATTGTATATTGCCCTGTGCATATTTTCACAAGACGAACAAAAAGGAGCATTTTTATGTATTTTAATGATGTGTTTCTTCTTCATGTGGGCTTGTAATTCGTCAAGCGCTGTGATGCAATCCTGACCGGTTATTAGCGTCGTTTGCTTGTCAATATCTGCGCATACAATTAATATTGGCATTCACTGATAATTAAGAAGTGGCAACTGACTGCTACCTGTACGTGCCTTATTTCCATTCCCATTCCACGGAGCCACTAAACGTAATTAACAATGTGTAACAGACCATTTGCTTTATGGTTCGGAAACGTGGCCTGTTCACAAAGAAGATATCAACAGGCTTGCTGTGTTTGACCACCGTTGTCTCCGCGAATTGGCCCATATTAAGTGGACTGATCGCGTGAGCAATGTGGCAGTTCGCCGGCGCGTATTCCGGAACGCTCGGGATGCGCGATCAATTGGTCAATTAATCACGGTATACAGTTCGCGGTGGGTGGTTCACGTATTCCGTATGTCACCTAATCGTTTACCGTACCGGGTATTGTACGCTGAGGCCACCAACTGTTGGGTAAAACCGCG
>JTDE01003400.1:47639-65581 GCA_014338405.1 Paragonimus skrjabini miyazakii | reverse complement strand
CCACGGAGCCACTAAACGTAATTAACAATGTGTAACAGACCATTTGCCAGGATGAAAGATTTACTTATATGTTGTCAAAAGCAGGAAACTCATTTGCGACACGACACTGAACAACAAATAAGAACGTTCTGATAGCATGATCTCAGTACGCTCCGAGCTATTATGAATGCTGTCAACAATTATCTTTAAAACAACATAACTCCCTCTTATCACTTTTGTAAAACCGTCCAAACAAAAAATGCGTGACCAACACTTTATGTACGAAACACAGGTATTCAACCGGGGACAGTAGGTTGATGTTAAGATTGCAATTAAGTTCAAAAGACTACATTTTCGGAGCTATAACAGTCAGCCAAGTTCCTCAATTGACAATGAAAACTGCACCACATATTCTTATAGCCATTTCTAATCAACTTGCATATACAAACAGGGATGGGTACTTGTTAGGAGGCAAATTCATCAAAACAATCTAGTCAGGACATTGGTGACGGCTGATGAAATCAATCATTGCAAAACTAGTCAGGCCTTCGGTGACGGTGGACGAAATCAGACATCAACAAAGCACTGAGGGGCACGCCGGACCAACTGGCAGGAGGTGTGAAAGTGAGTGTGGGTGTCGCGCTAGCCCGAGGAACCAGTCAGCGCAACGCCTTTGGAATTGGCCCTACTTGGCCACTTAGTCGCGAAGTGGTCTAAACAAGCGGACAGTGATTCAACAAGTAAATGGCCATATTTGACCACTATTTCATGATATATATTTACAGGCATTTCATTCACTTGTCGAACTGGTAGTCGGCAATACAGCGTGTTTTCCTTGACTCCGCGCAAGTAGATTAAGTGAAGCCGCATAGCCGGGACCCAGGTCTAGAAGTCAAGCCGTAATAAAACGTTTTGGCAAAGAAAGGCGCGCCACATCAGTACTTTACAATACGATGCCCAACAGTCTCAAAATTCAGTGCATGTCGTACTTACGAATTAGCGTGCCCATTTTCTGCAGGTTGGTTTTTGTTGGATATTACGGCCGTTTTTCTGAATACGTTTGTCTTCCTGTTCTATCATCATCATCATAACAGCCATGAGCCTGACCAAAAGGTACTGTGGCTCGGGCCGCCGTTCACCTCAACAGTGACGTAGAATACCCTGGAAGAAAACGTTACTAAGAAGACTGAAAATTATTGAGAGAAGACTAACAGGAAGAATTAGAAATGGTATGGATACAGGTCCGCCATTGACTGCGACACATCGCCATCTCGGATAGCGTCTCTAACCAGCGGTTTGAATGATCACGAGGACCCCATCCAGGCAGGCGACACCTGTTCTCTGGACATCTACTACAGTCTACGGCACAGTTTTCTAGCGCGCATTCGTGACGGAAAGATCTAGGAATTCGGCGAGTGTGTTCACTTTACCACAAAGGCTGCAATGGCACGGAAACAGTTTGCTATGTTGTGTAATTTTGCACGACTTGGGTCAGATTGGAAGCAGCAATCGGGCAGTCTGCCTATGTCAGTAACAGACAGCGCTGACGATGTGTTACAGATAGTTTGCGCAAATGGATGTGTGCACATATGGACGATCGAGAAACAGCGGCCAGTAAGCACGTTGGGGGAGAGGAGAAAACTCATGTGCACAACAGCTCTGAGTTCAGGTCAGTCTTCATAGGAACTTTTGCTAACTGCGGTTAACTGCAATAAGAACGGTGGCCACGGAAGAGATGGTAACTGTCATCATCCTCACAGACAGCAATACATCGGTAGTTCTCACTGACGCCTAACTGCCATACAACCATGCAGAAAAAAGCAAGTCCCGACCTGGAAGAGAAAAACGGATGGGGAAAAAGAATGGGTGGTCCGAACCACGAAGGGTAGCTACGTCTGTATTCAAACATTCAGTATAAAGACACCTACACATTGCAGACAAACAACCGAGCTATAAGTGAAGTTAGAAGTCATCCGGGATACAGCTTTCTCACGAATTCCACTACCTCGCGTCAATTCGTAAGTATGACATGCACTGAATTTTGAGACTGTTAGGCATCGTATTGTATAGTATCCACCCCTGTTTGTATGTGCAAATTGATTAGAAATGACTGTAAGAATATGTGGTGCAGTTTTCATCGTCAGTTGAGGAACTTGGGTGATTGTTGTAGCTCCGAAAATGTATATAGAGCCTTCGGAACTTATAAGATATTCGCACCAAACTTTGTACGAATGAAGTCAAACAGTTTTGGTGTCGTGTTTAACATATTATTGATAAATGGATTGAGAATAACACAACGTTATGAGCAAGTTGTAATACTCTACGTTTCAACCACCTGGAGTGACCTTCCTCAGGAGTGTCGTAATTGAAATCACACTAACAGAGGTCACGTAGGATTTGTCGTGGTTAGGTCAATCTGCGCTGTCACTGAACTGGTTGGTCGAATCGTTTGCCCATTAAGTGTGGGGTAAGACTGATGTAGATGAGATTCGTTTGTGTCTGGTGTTGTTTATCCATCCACGCCACACTGCAGACAGGAGTTTGTTATCATTGCGATTCACACAAACAGTAGCCAATCTTTTCCTCGGATACCTGGAAACAGATGCGATGAGTGAATTTATCTGCCCTCCGTGACGATATGTAGATGACATTCGTAATCATGAAACGGAGGGCTCGCGACCAATTCCTACAGTTTCTTAACTCAAAATGCAACGGCATTGTAGTCACATTGGAAATTGAAACTGATGAACGTTCACTTAGTTTTCTAGACTGCCTAGTGAAAGTTGATGAGCACCAGAGATTCCAGGTTTCTGTGTACCGAAAACCAACTCATTCTTGTTGGTATCTCAACTTCAACTCGTCGCATCCAGTCGGCATGAAGAGAACGGTCATCAAATCCCTCGTTAATAGAGCTACTAAGATTTGCACTACTGAACTCTCCAAAACAACAGAAATTTCTTGAACTAAAGAAATGCTAGCCGCTAATCAATATCCAAACGCGTTTGTTGAGAACACAATTAAGCGCATGTCAACTAAGCAGGAGACCAAAACGATCAGAACTTTCAAGTCTCCTGTGCAAATACCGTATTGTGAACAAACATCTGGGAAAACTCGCTCCATCCTGTCTGAGTATGCTGTACGGACTGTATTTCGGTTAGATAATACTTTAGAACGACTGATGATGCATCCTAAAGATCCAGTTTCTATGGGCGAACAGACAGACTGTGTTTACGAAATCACATGCGGTGATTGCAATACCAGCTACATAGGAGAGGCAAGCAGACAACTGAATGTACGAGTTGCTGAACACAAGAGGTACACGAGGTTTCCTCCCAAGGACGCATATCAACTTCAGAAGCTAGAGAAGGATTCGGCCATCGCACTACATGCACTGTCAGAGAATCACAACGTAGGTTTTGATCAAGGTCGAGTGATCTACATGGGTCTGCCTTCCTATGCGGAGCGCTGCTGCGCTGAAGCTCTCACTATCTACACACAACGCGCTTGTGTTAATCGCAATGATAACAAACTCCTGTCTGCAGTGTGGCGTGGATGGATAAACAACACCAGACACAAACGAATCTCATCTACATCAGTCTTACCCCACACTTAATGGGCAAACGATTCGACCAACCAGTTCAGTGACAGCGCAGATTGACCTAACCACGACAAATCCTACGTGACCTCTGTTAGTGTGATTTCAATTACGACACTTCTGAGGAAGGTCACTCCAGGTGGTTGAAACGTAGAGTATTACAACTTGCTCATAACGTTGTTATTCTCAATACCTTGAGAACTTAATTGCAATCTTGACATCAGCCTACTCTCTCCGGTTGAATGCCTGTGTTTCGTACATGAGGCGCTGATCACGCATTTTTTGTTTGGACGGTTTTACAAAAGTGATAAGAGGGAGTTATGTTGTTTTAAAGATAATTGTTGACAGCATTCATAATAGCTCGGAGCGGACTGAGACCATGCGTTGAGAGATAGATATCGGCACATCTTTTTCTGCTTTCATTTGTTCCTACTTACAAACGCGTAGTAGTGTGTGTAATTGCGAACAAAATGCGTAATATGGCTGTAATTTATTTTAATCCACGAACTGAGAAAATTCGTTTGCATTTCCTATTTTTTCCCACTAACTTGACACTTTCTCCTACTACCTCACCCACCCCGTTTTGTTTTATTAAACTAATGTGTCACTGAATGTCCGCGGCGCGAGTAGCCATTCTTGTCCTAGTCTACTAGCGTGACGGCTCACCTTTGACCTTGCTGGTTCTGTTGAGGAACTCTTGATTTTGCTGGACGAGACTATCGTCGTGAACGATTGAGGTTTGCCTTTTATAATTATAGATGCATTCCTTTAATAGTACCGTAGAAATTGTTGGATTCAATCTTGTTTTCATTTTGGGGGTCCGTTTTTGGGCTACGCGTAACTCAACGATCAGACGTGAATAGTTACAATGGCCCTCCTGCCACACACGCGTAATCCTCGGTGTCTTCTTCCTGTAAGCTTTTCGGTTGATGCTGTAATGTTAAGCGTAGTGTCAAATTTCGGTTGTTCATTTATTTCGGGATTGTTGTTCGGATTTCGATACTTGTAGATATAGCTTGTTTTCGATGTATTCTTCGTCATTGCAAATGGAACACCACGGTGACTTTGAAGTCTGGTTTGGTTTATCTCCATTATTGTTTGGGTCTTTCGTGGCTTGTGAAC
Organism: Paragonimus skrjabini miyazakii; assembly: GCA_014338405.1. NCBI lineage: Eukaryota > Metazoa > Platyhelminthes > Trematoda > Plagiorchiida > Troglotrematidae > Paragonimus > Paragonimus skrjabini miyazakii. Next base: position 60,885 of record JTDE01003400.1, on the reverse strand, counting down.
CTGGTGATGCACCAGGTGCTTAGAGACGGACTTGTTTATTTTCAGCTTGAGTACTAACTCAATCTTACGGGTATATATTACATTCAGCAAGATCGCTACTGTGTGTCATTTCCAGGAAACCAAGGTACCTGAGCGCTACTCAAGCGAACAGGACTGGGCGTTTATGTTTGATAACTCGGTCATGCCTAATGTCAGGTCATTGGCGCAGTAGCCACCTCTACTAAATCATTATAACCATGTGAATGCAAAAGCCCATGTATACTCAGGGTGAGGTGAATTGTCGCGACGTTTTTCCTAAAGCTTTCTGAACAGACGTACGTAGGCATCTCGATGTTGAGTGTCTGATTGTATGTGTAGTTGTTTTTATTAGTTAGGTACCTCCTTTTCCGTTGACTGGTGGTTTCTTTTTCTTTCATGGTCGTACGGCAGTTAAGAATCAGTGGTAACTACTGATATGTCGTTGTCAATGGTGAGGATAAAAATGTGGACTATTTTTTACATCTCAATAAACTTTCTGAGAACATTAGTCCCAGCTTGTTATTGCACTGTTGAAAATTCATAGTACTACATAATATTCTAGCTACTTCGTGATGTTGTTGACAAACTTCACACACATTTTCTGTAAGTAACCATTTGTTTTTAGTTGCTTAATCTGGTCAAACAATACGACAAGAAATGTCTTAATGAGGTCGGGTCACTTCATTCAACTGTCTATCGTTATGCACACGTCTTGTTGTACAATACGTAATGTAGCAAAAAACCTTCCAATAATGCGTTATCTTCAATGTCCACCTCGGTAGCCCATAAACCACGCTCACGTTTATTGGTCGGAATTTCAGTTCATAGCACGGTGGCAGTTTCCACTCACACGTCGTACGGACATGTGCACAGTTTGTGTGTGTGACTGATGCCTTCTGTTATGGGTTTTTTGCCTCTCATTCCTCGTCCGTTTGTTCGATTTCATTGCGCAATGAATCGTCCGGTCGCCTGTGTTGTCTGCAATCCACTTGCGGTGGACTGTGAACATATCTCACTGCCGGGTTGAGGTATTTCATTGAGTGTTGGGATAATCGCGTCTCCAATTTGATCATCTATCACAATAAACAGCCTACTTTCATATCTGCATGGGTAGTCATTCATTTGAGGAAGAACTTAAGTGGCATCAGAACACCTTGTTCAAGTGGTCCTCGTCGACGCCTGTCCCTACCCTTATTTCCCAGAAATTTACTTTCTTAGAAATCATATTAGAACATCGAATCAACTTAATTGGGCTATCTGGAGTTGGCTTAAGCAAGAATTCCCATGAAGTTATTGTCTGTTTTATTTCTGTGTGACAAATCAAAAGCGTCTTCTCAACATGCAGTCCTATTTCAGTGAAAATCTAGGTTATGCTTCGAATCGAATCATTGACAAAATTCACGTATTCCCACATGGTATGTGGTCTACCAGCTGAGTTCCGAAACCACACCGGGGCTCAGAAATTTCACATTCGTACTCGGTTAGCCAACTATCTCATAGCGCCATATGGAATCCACCAACTGATTCAGAGGATAAGCCGTTCCGATGTGACCTCTTGAATGGTTAATGCTGGAGTCCATCAGCTCTACTCCCCAATATTAATAACAATTGTGTAGGTTCAGCCTAAATTCTCGAAAGTTTCTAACTCCAGCTAAGGATTGCACTACTCAAAGTTGAGGACTACTTTACAATAACTACGTGGCTTCATGAGGATATTGATGGAGGCTGATACATTCATTAAGTTTATACCCCTACTTTCATTTCCGACCCTCACTATGGAGATGATAATGACTAGTTAAAGCAACCCTTCTGAATTCACTAGTCAAAATTGGACTGATATCATCTAATGTGTACACTGTTTGTCAAAGTCGTTAAGATGTACTCTTTCGTAATCTGTCTTAAAAAAGCGAAAAATTACACTTTTCCATTAAGTTGTATTATACTCCAAATCGTAAGCGTCATCTCACCGTTTCCCCGGATCATTATAAATCTACCCATTTTATAGTGTGTTGCATTACAGAACATTTTATTCACGTCAGTAATCCACAAGCAAGGTTTGGCATTATCCTCAAACGTCACTTGTTCATCTCCACTCATTGAATTCCATGGGCTCATTTGTCCATATGTGCACAGTACATTTTCTTATATAATAACCAACCATGTGTGAAAAGGATATTCGTGATCCAGAAACACGTTATTAATTGCTACAAAGGTTATTTATCTATCTACTCCCATTTTTTTCTGTTCTTCTCTCTCTCACACATACTTCATATGAAGTTGGACTGAAACTGGCGCTATTTATTGTGTACCGTCGAAAAGTTAGCCATCAGTCTTATTACTGTATCGTGAAACGTTCAGATTATCATAAATCCGATTGCCAGTGTTCGCACCTAAACCGAGAATGTGAACATGGAAAGTCGGTGGCACATTTTCCACCTCCTCACCCTTCGCGGTCGTCGTCCGTGAAAATTGGTCGTGGAGTGAGTGGTGGTCATCCCACCAATGGGGTGTCAGCACGTGACTAACGATTTAGATTTCTTACCTTTTTACCACTGAATCTGAGACTATTTAGAATTCTTATCACGCTTTTTTAGATTTGCAACCTCAGAAAGTGACATTGAGGCTTGCCAACTACTCAGCCAACATTGTTTCTATAGTAAAGCAGGGTCATGTCAATGTACTTTTCGGATTACAATGGGAATTCCATCATTCTTGCAAGAGTGCATTGTTGTTGTGTTCAGAATCACGTGATCTCTCCTTTGTTATCACTTTGTACGCGCAAGGCCGTCAATTTTCCGCTTTATTCGCTTGTTCTCTTTCCTCATATGCAGTAAGTTACAACTGAATACGATACACTAAAATAGACATTCCTTGTGTTATTGAAATAAGGTGTGTAACAAAGCATGACGCTACCATTAAATCAATTTCAGTCAGTTACTGGTTTAGTTAAACCATTAACACGCACATAGCCATTGCAATCATGGTGTTTTGTTTGAAACATCACAATTGTTGACATTTCCCAATAAAATACTAAACCCATTTGAATCTCGGCAGCCCATCAGTTTGATAGGAATTTATTTAATAATCCACCGTGTACTATTTGAAACAATGAGCCGCATGAGTAATTGTTTCGAGGATTAGCCACTGGTGTTTATCGTACCCAATGAAAATTTACAGTAGCAGTCTGTCAGCGTGATTTGAGTGCGTAAATCAAGATACCGAGCTTTCAAAAAATTGCGAAACACAGATTAGGCGATAAGTATCCGCATATTGAAAGCAAAGTAGAAAGCGAATGTAAAGGGGTTATCACACAAAGAATCGCCTAATCTTTAGGGTGGTCATCTAAGATCACAATATGTATCAAAGTCTGTTATCAAATTTCTGGTTTAGGTGTGTATGTATCCATGCATCCTATGATGAAACTATACGGGAAACTGTTATTTTTAGTTATTTACTTAGGTTTTAGAATCGTGATTTTTCTTACACTACTGTCCCAAATCGTTTCTGATCAAACATTTGAAAATTTTCAGTCATAAGGTGTTCTTTATTCGTTCTACTCACTACCAAAACAGACTGACTGAAATGTCTGTGGAAATGGAAAAGCTGCCGTCATTTGTGAGTGATGTACAACTCGTATCACTCATAATCTTCTACTACTTATCAAAAGTATCGGAAATCGTCGCAATAATATTATGGGGATGATTTCCATATGTTACACCATTGAATGAAGTCAGCAAGATATGACTCGTCCATTTTGGTTCATGCCTTCAGTACGTCGTTTCGGACATTGAAAATGCTCTGTATAAATAGATAAGCTTAGCTTTTAACTCATGCATCGTTTTCCTTTTTTTCGGTGCTTGAAGAAAATTTGGTATTTACCTCCCGTTAATATTTTATATAATATCAATCGAATGGCCATTCATGGAGATTTTACTTGTGCTGTAGTAGGACAATCTGTCACGGACTTAGACGCATTCAAGGAAATGCCAAAATTTGTCTGTCATCCATTATATCAACTTATTGCTGCATGGCAGATGAAGAAGCATGAAATTATACATTCCGCCTTTGATTCAGGATGGAATAGACGCTGCTTTTTGGAAATTACGGTCAAAGTCAGTACTCAATCATTTTCAGTTACGACTTTCTTGGCAAATGTTTCTGACTCTATTGAAAATATGCATTTCTCGCAGGATTTTATTTTGATTGTTTTTTTTACGTACCGATAAGTACAGTAACAATACTAAACGTATGACGTAGTATTTTTGACATACTAATCAGTAATGAGTTTAGACAACTGTATACTAGTAATCAATACAACAGTCCATACGTTACTGAATTTAACAAGAAATTGGCTGCCCTTTCACTTTACTCCCGGGTATAAACAATCATTTTTTAAATGGCGATGAGCAGTTTACGATTGTAATGTCTGACTTTCCCACACCGGCCGGCTAATTTGACGATGAAGTTCTCGATGGTGTTGGCGATATGAAATAACTTCTGTTGTATAGTGTGATTTATAAACAGTAGAATTATTGTTCATTTCGTCTCTTTGAACGTACGTACCCTAACGTTGTCCTCCGTATATGTCCTGTTTGATTATCGAATATCCACATGATTCCATGAACACCTACTTGTCCCTCCAACTAACCGACACAACCAATTATACGACTGTATGTCTGAATACTTGCATCTACTGTTTATTCACTTCCTGTGTTGCATATGCAGAATGTTTGATTTGCATCATTACGGCTGACTTCAACCGGTTTGCTAAAAATTCCTTAATCATTGTTGTTCTGTGTCGGAGGTCTCCTAACCAGAAAGAATAATCTGTTAATCACATAATCACTCTAAGCGTATTACACTAAGTGCAATTGATCGTAGCATTATCATAATATTTCTCTGGACCTAACGACTCAGAATCCTGATGGTAATCCATTTTGTTATTAATGTTTTTCAGGAGATAATCTTGATCGCCTAGGCATGTTTACTTCTGCTGTCCGCCGTGTGCTGATTCATTCTGATTTGTCGGTAGACTCAAAGCAGTTAACATCCTACTTCAAATTCATTAAAACTCAGATTGTGTTGTCCATTTGGAAATGATAGATTTGCACCATCTAAGCTAAGAAACAAAAAAAAGACTTCGAAAGCAGATAAACAGCCTACACGACTGACAACAGTGTGAATGCTAAACACTTCACTTGTGTGTCATGAAAATCAGCATTATTGTGATATTTGGGCAGCATTGAACTATCAGTGCGATTCGAACAACCAACCCGTTAACAAAAACGTTCATACTGAAATTCTGACTCAAGTTTTTTTATTATAATTGAAGTTGTCATTGGCTGTTTCACTTGGGAGGTGAGGAACTAAGTCCACTCATCCGTGAACGAGAATTAGGAGTGATTCTTTCAACCGACTAGTTTGTTCCTCTCTAGCTTTGAGTTAGTGACCGGCAAAGCGACTTCGATGCTGGATATATTTACTAAGCTAATTGTGCTGTTTTGTTCTGAGTGATTTTCGAGTATGTTAAACTCATCGGTACACCCTTAATCTGAGCTAAATGCACAAACTTACCGGCCCTGCCTCGTGAATGACATTTCCTTTACTGAGAAGATGCAACGAAGAGTTACTAAGCAGTTTACTACACTTCGATTGTTACCGTATCCAGATAAGCTGCATAAACTGAGATCGTGTTGCATTATGATCAGAGGAACCTAAATCTTAGCATGTGAAATCCTTCGTTAATCTCATCGCCCACATTGAAGTAGGTTTCGCTTAGTTATGCTATTCATTGTAGACGTAACTCAATAAGGTTTCAACATGCATATATATACCCATTTTTCCTTTTCGCACGTGTACAAGAGCAAGCATTGCAAAAAGTAGCAGTTTGCCTATAGTCGCCGAGAAAGCTTGTACAAATTTCATCCATTCTTATGGGTTGACGTTGTTATCGCCTGCATACATTCGCGTTGTAGTTAAATGTTTCCTTGATTTGCCATGGAATGCTCTTCCTCTGCCTAGTGGATCACAAATTCAGATTACCCACTGGTATGAATTAACATTTTTCATTATGGTGACAAAGCGAACGTTTTTGAAAGATTCTTGGAATCAAATAGAGTTCGCACAACTATCCGGATCGTAATTACGAATGTAAGAGCAACTAAGCTGTAGACGGCTAATGAGGGCATCATTAAAATAGTACCGTCTTAGAACGCTTCAAGGTTTGGTAATGTCAGTACGACTGTTCAGCCTGACATACTGAATGAATATAACAGCAAGGAAACTTCTCAACGCTAACGAAACCACTTTGCCTCATATCAGTTTACTGTGAGAGTATTACGTACAAAACATGCTTCGACCCTGGGTGTAAACGATGGCAAGAAAAGTTGGCACTGTTATATCGCAGTAGCAGGAGCGTGACAGACACAAATCATATGTGAAACAGTTGGTCTCCTTGATGAACTTGAATAAAACGTCCCACTGTTTATACAGATATCCATGTAGCTGTAGTATGAGCTACATAGGGAGGACAAATCTCGTGTCAAGCGGCATGCTCCCAAGCGGCTGGGAACTCACTTAGAAACCCTCAGGCGCATGTGTAGATGCGAACGGGCTGTACTCAGGATCACCAGTGGCAAGGCACGTAATCCAGACAGGACACAGTCAAAGTTCCTGACGCATTCTGGATGACTTTCCGGACAAACCGGGAGCGCATACTCCAGTTTGTTGAAGCTTTCACTATCAAACTTCACAATCTCCCACCTGTGTGTTCAAAAACAATTTGTATTGGCGCTGCGACTACTCTAGTAGTGGACATTCCAACGACCCATATTTACTAGGCGTCATAACTGTTCGCTTTGTTTCCTCGCGGTGGATATGAAGCAGCTTTCAAACTCCTACAGGCCCTCACAGATAGTCTGGATAACTGTTTCCCTATTCCAAAGCTTGTCGGTTGAATTATGTCACATAATATCACTTCAGTGGATTAGGGTTAACTCTGTGGATAATACACATTGCCTTCTTCTAAGTACAGAGCTACCCAACGTTGGATTAATACCGTTGCCACCATCACTACCATCACAATGGTAAACAAAATAGATCAGTTAGTTATTTGTTGTTTTAAACATAAATTTCGGAAGCTTCAGTACCTCTGAGAAGTTACATAAACGGGGGTGGTGCGAAATTTAAGGCGGTTTCAGCAAGTAAATGCCCAGATTTACGGTGCCATCTCCCGGGGTTTCAGAATGAGCGCAAATTTGCTAGCTCGAACAGAACGATAACGAGAGACTACTATCATTGTGACAACATCCAGTAATAAATCCAAATCAATATAAGGTAGAATTTCCTATCTCGATTTGACTAAGCTGATGTAGTTGATCAGTTGCCATATTAGGTTTGCCATGGTGTGATTTCAAGGGATGCATTTGACTCAGTGCGTAAATAAGACAGTGATAAATGATCGATTGTTCGTTCCGGACGAATTCAGAGCGCGAGTTGGACACAACTGAACAGCCTGGCCAGGAGTCCTCGGATCCCACGGTTTTGATGCGGTCAACGGAGACGCTGATTGTCTGCTACACTCGCGTGCTACTCACGAGTTTGCTATCACGAACATCCGGATTTCAGCTGGATGCGAATGATATCACGATGTAAACTCATTCACAGAGTGGTCATCATTAGTTGCTTGACTACGTAATCATGCGACAGCTCGACATTGGTGAATTGCGTATCACGTGAGTGATGCGCGGGGATGAATGTAGTACAGGTCGTAAGCTGGTCAGAACGAAGTTGTTTATTCATGTTTGCATGACTGTTTGTTGTAGATTGCCCGGAAAGTGGCAGAAACTGGATGCTAAACGTTTTGAGGCATCAAAGACGGTGACTATTTTCCAAACGATAATGGCCATTCACCACAAAGACACTCCCATATCCACTGTCTCCAAGGGTATTGGAGAACATCTCAAAGAGAAGGTCACGGTAGCAGTAATCAGAACACTCGGTGTCCCGTATCATAAACGCCCAGACTGGTTCGATGACAATTCAGTGCAGTGCAAGAGAAAAATAGATCGTTTGCCATTTTCACAATGGACCCAAGCAATAAAGAAAATAGAGTTCCATTCCGGAGTATTCAGGATCAACACGCCGAACGGATTCGCAAAATAAAGGAAAAATGGTGACAAAATTACGGTAGGCTGATGAAGGCCTGCTCTGACTGCCGACAACACAAGTAATTTTGCCATTCGCTGAAAGCGATTTTCGGTCCATCCATCCAGTTTACTAATGCTCTAAATGAAGGAAACTCTGGCTTTTCATGTAACTGACTAGAACACATCACGAAAGCCTGACACAGACACCTTGGTAGCCTACTAAACCGTCCTATTACCACTGATTGGGAGACCGTGACTAGTCTGTCACAACAATATGTCAGAATCACTTGCTCTCTCCTCGACTCCAGCAAAGGAGCAGAGATCGATTGGACAACCACGACACGTAAAAACTGCATGTGAACATGGGTTGTTAATGAAACTGTTAAAGCGTGATTGTTTGGTGTTGTGATGTACATAGCTCCAGTTGGTTCATTTCGTCTGGGAGCAGGAAGCCGTCCATGACAAGCTCAAGAGCGGCCTGATCATATTGTGGGGGATTGTCAGGCAGGAAGTGCGAGCATTCCAACTCTGGGCGGAATACCCCAACACAGGGAGGAGGTGCGTTCAAAAACCCACGGTGTGCGGATGGAGAACGGCGTGGGCGACCGGATGAGTCATCGCTCGACCGGATCGGACCAACGGGCGAGACATGGCAGGCAAGTTAGAATAGACGACCAGATCGGAGGCGCGATTATTGCAACACTCGGGGGAATATCTCGACACGGCTGTAGAATACGTTCAAAGCCTACAGTAGATAGACGGAGGGCAGCACGAGCGATCGGACAAGCTATCGCTCAACGAAATCGGATCAACGGACGAGGAATAGCAGACAGGAAACCCCTGGGTAGAAGGCGCCAATCACATACCTAAACCGGGTAGAAGTGCACACGACGTGCGAGCGGAAACCGGGGGGTGTTGTGGACTGGAATTGTGATCCAAAAACGCGAACGCGCATGTGGCATGGTAACTAGCGTGTTGGGCAATAAAGATTGTGCTTTACTGAACGCCTTTTCGCTACAATATCTTTGTTCAAAAGAAGAAGTACTTACAGAAGTACTTTCACTCACAGTCTGTACAGTCTTATAGTCGGCAGTTTCTGAACAAACACGGTACATGTGGAGAGCTTGTTGCGCCATTTGCCCAGTTCGATCAACACACATGTGCAAACATGTTATCCTAAGCCCTAAGCACCTGACCAAAACCCGTATGATGCGAATGTTTTGTGTCGGCCCAAACTAAATACTCAACGCATCGTGGATAAATCATTTTTCTGGATGAAGCAGATTTCCAGAAAACAAAGCACCTCAATCTGGACAATATTTTTGAACGAACTGTCCACACCGATCTTGATAACTCAACAAGTTACCTTCATCAGAGCACCCATATGGATAGCATGGTCAAATACGACACGCTTACGGGGAGTGGGACAACACGACCCAACAACAAGGCCACAAAACTGAGAGGTACCAAGCGATGTTTATTGCTTCTACAGCATGGATATAATACGTCAGGCCAGGGTCCACAGATGACAGGGTAAACCTAGAAACTGCATGACGTACCTCAGATTCAATTGAAAGACTGTCAGGTTCTGATCAGGTTTTAGTGATTTGTAAACCTTTTTCGTTCATGAATGCAGCTTTTTACTATCCATCGTTTGGTGCAGAAACAATCGTGACCGAGAAATATCGTATTTTTATTTTGTCCATTTGTACTCACTGGTGCATACTGTTCCCCAGTCCAACGTTGCCTTTCAAGCGTTGAATCGGTTGTAGAGAGGTATGAGCATACAGGGGTTATCGTTCGTGGATCTTGGTGACCAGAACACTGTGGGACGATGGAGGCTAGCGACTACTGGAAATGAGTATACTCCCCGTGCCAGCTAATCTGGCTGTGGTTGCAACGATGTGTTAGGGCTGTTCACTCGCCCGACTCGGTTAGAGGACCTATTTTATTAGGTAAGCCCCTTTGGTTTAGTTTTCGGACTGCGTATCCGGGCTCACAGTTGTTTTACGGTTGGCGGCTGGACTGGAGAGGTTTCCCGAGTGTAGAATGTCCAGTCAATCATAGCTGACACACGAACTGTTGCAACCGGAACTGTGAGCGATCGTCATAAACCAATCAAAAACGATAGTTAGCTGCTACATCGATATTGTTTGTGGATGGTGGTGATCAAAACAAGTTGTTTGAACTCACGTCGTATTTAAACAACCGAATTGCTTGAGTCGAGTTCATGGAGCGTAACAGCGAACGGGTTATTTACAGCGCAACGCGCTCATCGCCCAATAGCTATCGTTACTTTAAACGCTGTTGGTTCTCTGTAGTAAGGCTCTGTTGTGTCTAGCGAAGTGAAATTGTTTTGTCCCTTAGATTTCTGATTTTATCGACTCGGTAACCATGTGCGTGATACTTTCGCCACCTACAACTGAAATGTATTCACGTCACTTAGGTCAGTCTGTGCTTTCAACACAATCCTGCATAAGCATATATAAGACTGCAAAATATGCCTAACCTGCTTGAACTTAACCTATCTCTTTCTCTGTGTGACCCACACCAGCCTATGAAGTTTTGTTCTGCAATGGTGTAGCGAAAAGACGTCCAAAAAGCACAATCTTTATTGTCCAACACGCTAGTTACCATGCCACATGCGCGTTCGCGTTTTTGGATCACAATTCCAGTCCACAAGACCACCCTAGTTTCCGCTCGCACGTCGTGTGCACTTCTACCCGGTTTAGGTGTGTGATTGGCGCCTTCTACCCGGGGGTTTTCTGTCTGCTATTCCTCGTCCGTTGATCTGATTTCGTTGAGCGATAGCTTGTCCGGTCGCTCGTGCTACCCTCCGTCTATCTACTTTAGGCTTTGAACGTACTCTGCAGCCGTGTCGAGATATTCCCCCGAGTGTTGCAATAATCGCGCCTCCGATCTGGTCATTCATACTAACTTGCCTGCCATGTCTCGCCCGTTGGTCCGATCCGGTCGAGCGATGACTCATCCGATTTCTCCCGTTGTCCGCCATCCGATTGTTGAGGATTTGTGGACGTGCCTCCCCCTGTGTTGGGGTACTCCGCCGAGTGTTTGAATACTCGCACCTCCGGCCTGAAAATCCACCACAATAGGTTAGTAATCTTCTGTTCAAGCTTGTAAATTGAATTCACGACTGTAGGCAATCTGAATTTGTGACTCACTGAAAACAGATTGACGTTTGATGCCTCATGCTATTACTCATTTGAACGGGATTAGTACACGTATACTCGATAGCAATAAATCATCCGCTATTTTTCGCAATGCTCACAGGATGGCGACCTAATGCACATAACAAGGAAGAAAATGAAGACATACCGAAATTTTGCACTTTTTATGCTTCTGAAGGTGACACGTGAGGGTTATGTACAAAGCCCCAATTTTGAGAAGCATAATAATTAAAAGTTTGAGCAGCGAGAAGATCAGCTGTGTTTGTCCCGGCTTGCTAGCCAGGAGTTGAGATTTGATGAGCTTTTTTAATCAGGTCCCGTGAATACATGCATGTGGATACAAACGGACATGCATACATAAATCATTCTGACATAGATTGGATGCGGTACAATGCGACACTCAAAATTAGGCTACTCTTATTGAGGCGTGACGATCTTACACTGATCAACAATTATGAGGTGGTGTACTGACGACGTGTTCCTCTATGACTGCTATAATCGGTTTACCGACCATAAAGCGGATGCTTCGGTAACAGTGGGAAAATCGAATCAGTGTGCCTGTAGAAGCAGCTCAGAAAGGTGCTTCACTCCGGTAACCTGTTGGTCAATCGGATCGGTTACATGATCGAATGGAAAATTAACATAATCAAGGTCCATTAATTTATTGAACAGAAGTTATTGTGTGCAGCAACTGGAAATAGAAGAATGACTCCAGTCTACAATACGCTTGCTCATATCCGTCATATGGAACCGAGTGATTGCTCGAATCTTACTTAGGATTCGATGAGTTTCATTTTTGATAGATTGTATTAACGGTTCGAATTCTTGTCATCTAACTACCAACAAACAGAATCTCCCGGTGATGATGCTTTCGTCTTACCGTTAGATTTGTTCGGTCACAAGCTCATCCAACGTTAAAGCATTTAAGACATGCAACAAATATTTCACCCCTTCGTTAGCTGCTTCCTGCATAGTATGAATAAAACAGAGAATTTAAAGATGCCAGGTTGTATGATAAACACATTTTCTGGTGATCTGCATGTTTAGCACAGGTAATGAATGAAGAGAGTTTCTTACCATTCTGATAAATGTCGCTGTTGGCGGGTAGTACACATTTTTCGCACTGGATACAGCGCTTATATTATACATATCCAAACGAGTGGAGATATACCCACTTGTCTATTATAGACTTTCGATTAAGTCTGTTCACAAAATAGGTGTCTAGATCTGTCGCAATAAAAGGGCGTCAACCTTCCATTACTGAAGTACTGTAAAATTTCTTCATTCTGAAAACCTTTCAATCCATATGTTATTGAGATCCCGATTTGACATTATTCCATTGTGCGTTTTCTGTTTCAAGGTCGTCTCAATATGCACCCAGTGATTTTTTTTGTTAGCCTAGGTTGTCGTCGATTGGTTCAGCTTATCACAGAAGTAATTGCACGTTCGCACATGATCGTCTTTGTTTTCATTGATTTTATTGTCTGCAAAGTATTTGTTATGGTTCTTTAGTTAGTACATGCTAATCCGACTTATAGTCTATACCCGATAAGAGACATTCACTTAGTTGAGAAAATAGAAATGATGAGTGGCCTAACAGGTCACTACACCTAGCGCATTGTTGGTTCCGGACAGAGTGGCTAATTAGTAACCGAAAGGTAGCGAACAAAACCATTAACTGTTTGTAATCTTCCGACTAAATACTACACGATACTTAAGAAATGGCATTCATTGTAGGATTAGGCTATTCTTAACAAGGCGTTAATTACGGGTTTAGTTATTATGGTATCTCGTCGATGGTAGTCTACGGTACTTCCAGCGATTGAAGTAAACAATTCTGAAGCATCCAAATCTCTTTATATATATATATATATATATATATATATATATATA
>JTDE01003400.1:16345-35088 GCA_014338405.1 Paragonimus skrjabini miyazakii | reverse complement strand
CGCTCATCCACTTTCGCTTGTGAGTAATGGTCAGGTTGCCCGATCGCCTCGAGAGGAGACACAGTTACTGTCTGTTAACTCCAATCGATGACCCTGATAAATTGTACGCGTACCCTATATTTTGCTGTAGTGTTTTCAACCTGATTCGGCGGTACTGTGTCAGCTTGACGTCGCACGTTTTTAGAAGCCGCTCTGCATCGCCATCTAGTCGATATGACAGCTGACAGGCCCCACCACTAGCGCTTTGGATGTGTACTGATTATCATATGACCACAATCCCCATGGGACTAACACTTCAGTTCATGTTTGCTCTGTTCGTCATAAAACAAACTGTGAGATGACGGACTTGGAAACAAAGGAGTCTTGGTTCAACTGAGCCTACGAGAAACTTGATAAAGACTGCAGAACTGTAAACGACCATACGCAAGTCATGTGAGAAATTTAATGAACACTGTAAGCGAACAACGTAACGTACAACGAGCAATCACATCAAAGCGAGATGAGCAGCAACTTTTGCGGTTGGCCTCCAACGCAACAAGTAGTGTTTCGGAGCTCATATCCATTGTTGAACTGAATGTCTCCACATGAATCGTGTGGCAGGAGCGAAGCAACACTAAATGACGGAAATATAAGAAGAATGAATAAAAGAAATTTCCTAAAGCAGTAGCACTTACAGGCTGTATCGCGCTTTTTCTGGACTAACTAATGAGATTCTGTTCGTATTAGTGATGAGAAAAATGTAGTCCGAATGGATCGACTGCATGCTGAAACTGCAGACGGGTCGTTTGGATGGAGAAAGTGTGTTACAGTGGATGCAATGAATGCACACTTCATGTGATTGTATTGAAAGCATTTTGAGCCTTTGGCTTAAACGAATCGTCCTCACTGGATGGTGAACACTACAATGATTCTTACATTCAGACGCTAAGCAGTTTACATTACTTCTCATTTCTTTAATTTGACTGGAGACTGTACATTTTAAGGAGGACAAAACTCCAGTTCATAGGTCGTATAGTGCTGAGGCCTGACTACCTCTTTGAGGAAGTAAGGTCTTGAACTTTCTATGCTGCACTTCTGATTCTAGTCCCATAAGGAACCTGTGGTTCTAATTAGTTCGCCACGTACATATAAATATAAGTATTTACAGCTCGATCCTCAATTCAGCTGTTTCTTCGCAGTGGTTTGGGAGGGGTTTAAGTTCAGACGTATTAAGTTCTTCCTACAAAACCATACCCAAGTGAAATGGGAGTAAAGCGTCAGTCTGAGCCTTTCTGAATTTACAGCACTGACAGCAACCGTATAATTGTATCCCAGCTAATCTTCATATTGCTATGCATAATCCCTTTTGTGATAGAGTTATTCAAACAAAATTTGACGTGTGCCTTCCTAATTACATTTGTTTGTTTGATGTCAGGACATATTGTTTTTCATTATTCACTATGGGAAAGGTTTCTAGAAGAAGTGGCATGTAGGATGTAAGTCAGCATTCGACAGAGTCATTTCTAGTAACAAGCGAGTTGCTATTATTCTCATTTAGAAGAAACATCAACTTACTGTCAAAGGTTACCAGCACTCGATATCGGCAACAACCGGTAACCAATAAATCATTGATAATTGCATAATAAGAATGAACTAACTTGATAATGGGGTACTTTATAGTACATTAGATGGTTTTTCCATGATATACCATGTCAGGTCCGAAATGAGCACAAAATGAACAAATCGCAAAGTATTCTTCTCACTTTCGAGTTCCATCGCAATAGTCACTTCAGTAGAGCGAACTGCTAAACGAATTTTGCGACATAGCATTGATGACTTCATTTCTCAAGATATCTTAAAGAAAAACGACTAACTTATCTCTGAATAAAACAGACAAAAGATATAAACTACAATGTAAATTCATTTCGCACATTCTCATCAGTCGTAAACGTGTGACTAGCAAGAAACTAGAAAACAGCACGATATAAGTGAAATGATTTAAAGTAAAAATCGACATGGAGGGTGACGAATAGTTACAGGAAAATTCACGATGAACAAAGATTGACAGTCGGCTATTAATGTGCACACAGAACCGGAAACTAACACCGACAGAATAAAAATCCAATTTCAAGAGTTTTGTTCCCATTGTATATAACTGGACACAATAATTTCACATATGGGATACTTTCAAATCACAACATTTTCCATTACATATTAAACCGATTCACGTTAGCACATTAGAATTTTCACGTTAGAATCCTGGACATGACTGGCCAAACTAACCTAAGGGGGTAGCCAGTCGTCGTAATGGTTAGTTTGACAAAAGAATTATTACGGGTTATTCAGGGATGTCAACGGCTTCGCGTAAACAGAACGGGGTCAGCGATGAAAATCGAGCAAAGAACTTCCAACCATATTCCTACTAGTCCATTAAACTGCGGGCCTTATTGAGTCCATTAACCGGTACTAGCTCAGAGTGGTCAGAGGTGTTTGTGGATCTCACGTCCAATGGGAGTGAGTTTTGAGACTGTGGTAGACGTCGGACTGTAGTATGAGAGTTAACCAATTTGTGAAAAAATCATTATTTCTCTAGCATACATGGCTGGCGGACGCAAATACACTGCCGTCAGTCCCAAAACAGGTAGGTGTATCATCGAAGCATTTTACAGGGACGCTGATTGACACACGGTTACTCTTCTGAACGGAGTCAATGAAATACCGTTTACAAGTGGCTTCGTACGTATTGCATCAGTTATAATGCCCAGCCTCACAAAGGACGTTGAAACCGGATTCTAACGGAAGTAGAAATCGATGTGTTTCTGGAATGGGACTCCGTGGATCCAGCGATTACACTACCATTTTTGAGATTACTCATCGAAGCTGAGTTTGAGAAGGATTTATCGATAACCACGATTAATCTATACTCCGTTGGTCTGTGGACAGCCGTCGAGAGACTGTTTCAAATACCCGTTGGCATGGGCTCAAATGAGTGGCTGCAATTTCGGCGATTGTTTGGTGTAGTACACGAATTCAGAAACTATTTGCTGGAATGATGAGGCGAATTTCGACTTGTTCTGTACGAGGTAAATGGGACGTTCATCGAAAAGAAAGAGAACATGCGTCTCTGTAACAAATAGCCGAAGCTGTGATATCCATTTTGTTAGAACTGTAACATCAAGCTCGATAGTAAACTATACGATATGGAGGAGGACATATAACAGCAACGACTACAGGGGATGGCCGAGAACTCCACTAAATCAGATGAAGATCAGTACACCTATGTCAGAAATGGTTCTGATATGCAACAACGCACCGTGTCACACTGAGCTGGAAAGTGTTTGCTGAAGAGTTATATAGTAGAGGAAAACTGTTGGCACCCTATTAATCAATGATGAATCCGATTAAGAAAGTCTGGGGCATGGTGAAAGCGAAGATGAAACGGCATCTACAGACGCTCCACAAAACGATAGTAAACGGAGCTCATCAGGATGTGTTGAATCAACAGGAGTGGAGAGTGCGGGACCTGAAACGATTAGTCACTTCTGCCATGTGCGACGTCACTTGGGGCCATTGCGCTAGCTTTGTTGGTCATGCTGAACGATGTTGCATGCAGACGGTGAACGACGAAACTATGGGATCACAACCGTAAACCCACATCTTGTCAGTGATCGAACAATGCTCTGTTCAGATCAACCAGAAAGTGATTTATACTTCCTATTGGCTGGAAGCTATTCCTGACTAAACTACTATATGACCTATAAGTTTGACTAACTTACGACCGATTTCCGTTTTTTAGTTGAACGTTTGACAGTATATCTTATATAATGTAATGTTTTATGTTCGTGACTGAAAATAGTAAATGAACTGTTAGCATCTCACGATATATGTCTACTTTCGTCATTGACTTGACAATTTTGACGATGATGTTGACCGATTTATAAGTTGAAAGTGTACTATTAAAATCTTTCAACAACACTCCAACCTAACCAGCAGCAAAAATCGTGTGTTCATACGGAAAGGTGTAGAGAGTCGATTGTCAGAACCATGCCCCTTTTAATGTCGAGACTGAGCTGGCTAGTCGGTGCACACTGACCTTGACAATTTATTTGATCTACTTGTGTGTATATGCTCTGCGGTACTTGGTTACTGGAACTAAAGCTGTTCACTTATTTTGTCTGGGTATAGGGAATATGTGTGTTGTGCACAGTTACATTAAAGGACGGTTTGGTTTACTTTACTGTCGATCAAAAGCGAAGTCCTATATTTTCTACCAGTCACTGTACCTATCGATATTCCTGCCGTTGCCGAAGCACTGACGCCGATAGAGTAGAAGGGATGCATGAAACGATGGCCAAGGTACATACCCCAAACTGATTGAGGAATGTCTTATATGACCGGCCAGTGGCTGACTGTCAGCGAGGACGAAACACTGTTTCATCCGTTGCAAGAGGCTTATCGATCATAGATCGCAGTGTCAATATCGCACTTTCGTGTACGTTCCCCATGAATGCTCACAATCCACAAGTTTTCGAAGATGTTGAAGCTCTGTCGATAAACTGGTTGCATGCGCACGAAAACAACCGACTGTCAGTCTTTGCTGTATGTTTAGCTGTAAGCAATACTCACGATCTAGCCTGATTTGTACTTTTTACCATTTCATTTGAAAGGTGAGTTGGCGAACAGTAGGTTTTCGGTTATTTTCTACAGTGTTGTATGTTTATACTTCTTATTCAAGGTTGTGTAACATATGTACACAACATTATGTAAAGTTATATAAACGTTATATCTCAATCACAGTTGCCAAGCGAACAAAATCAACAACAATTTGTCACATAATTACGTCAAACGGTTTTAAATGAAGGGGGCAGTTAGGTGATAAAACTGATCTCCGGAGGTGTTAAGTCAGTAACGGAGGCCATGGTAACCGCACGGCCTAGACAATTTTCTTTTGGGCGCACACCGGTGGGTTGCGCAATCGAATTCCAATCGCTTCCATGGTGGCCAGATTATGAAATTTGCTTCTTTTGAATTACTGCTGAGTACTGATGAGTAGTAGTGGGTTTTGGTTTTCATACAGATTGAACACCACTTATAATTGATCGCAGCTGTCACATTCCTATAGACTTTCCAGTCGGCTCCTTTCAGAAAGAAACACTAGACCAGGGTTTCGCTCTCATTTGAGCCAAACGGTAAATGGGCTGAAAAGTCATTTCCGGTGAGACTTGGTGCACTAGGCCAACAAAGTGCACTAGAATTGCACTCGAACTGTACTCCATCTCGTTTCTTGTCAGTCATTTGGGGAGGATGTTTGCTTATCGTCTCACTCATTGAACACTTCCGGGGGTCAATTTGGTCACCTAATTGCTCTCCAAGTCAGAACCGTTTGACACAATTATGCGACAAATTACTCTTGATTTTGTTCGCTTGTTAACCATGATGATATAAAATGTTATCATTGATCGAACGATAAATAACCGAAAACAAACTGTTTGCCAAACCATCTTCTGCTTTTGATAAACTCATGGGGATTATCCGAAAAGTTTTATAAGTCATGTTACTTTCCGTTTTCATGCCAGTCACACGTTTGCGACAGACCAGTGTGTACAAAATAAATTCGTATTGCAATTCTATTCAGAGGGCTTAAAAAGAATCATTGTTTTGAATTAATTTGTAGTTTACAATTATTCTAGAGTCTAGTATATCTTGATTATCATCCGAAAAAACAGTTGTTCTGTAGTACGCACTTGATAATATGCAGAGAAAATTGCCAGGCCATAAATCGTGCGCATTTACGTTTTTGACTGCTCTACTAAAATTTGTTTCGGGAAAATGCTGCTTTACAGTTAAAAAGAAATTTATCGGACTCAAATTGGAAGCTGTGACTCAACAACGAAGCGTTGTACATTACACCTAGATATTTGGGGGGCCGGGTATAAAGTTTCACAGTAGTGGCCACTTTGTTCTGAAGTTGAATGAAACTTAGACGTCAAATAAACTTCATGGTAAAATTCGGCCAATCAAATGAACTATCTGAAAAGTTGCGTGATATTTCGTTTATTTTTTTTCCAATAGCATCAACCGCCGAAATTAACACAAAAGCAAGCTGTATGGATGGAATTCCGGTAACAGTAGCCTGGATTACGACAGGAGCATAAAATAGCAATCAAAATAGTTCGGTGAGTCAGGTTTTCAATTTTCACTTGTAAATTGGGTTTTTTACACTTGAAGATGTATACGATGTCTCGGTAACAAGATCACATCAGTCATTTGAACACTTCAATTTATCGGATTCGGTATAGAAAGTTATATTGGGAGTGAAACGTTTTGTCTTAAAAGTATATTGCATAAAACATCATCAGAGACACAAGTCGATCAAATCAATCTGATTCATTCAAGAAAGTGCAATAGGGTTCATTGAGAAACCATCTCCTCTGGGGTAGCTATTTTTCGCTTGAGATCAGAAGCTAGGCGAAGAGATTCAACAGATTTTGTCGGGTCGGCAGCAATTGCATCGACAACTTCATCGGCTTTACTGTACCACATCCCGTAGGCGAAGTAGATTATAAGACCTAACAGAAATAAATTGAAAAAAATGACTTCATATGAAATTGGTTGGAGTGCATGGACTGGTAAAAGGCCCTATTCCAATAAACTCTGATTCAGATTAGACCTAGGGTAACACACAACGTTGATCGTATTCTAGACCGTATAGCACAAACACATAGTCATCTATGTTTAAGACTAGAATGTACCGGGTAAATTATAAGCCTTAATCGGTATGGGCAAATACAGTCAACAGAAGAGAGCTTCAGATGGATTCCAATCAACGGCAGATATGGCATGTTCAAACGCGACTGGCGCTTCAAGAGCTAAGTTATGTAGCCACGTTGGAAACCCGACAGTTTCTCGTTTGGACTCAGTCACCTACTCGTCCCGCTGGAATCCACTAGGAATTTTCAAGTTCACGCCGGAACGACGTTAAACTGAAATTTTCCTTTCAGGCTAACCTACCAATATGCATTTCTAGTTTCAACTTTAACAATGTAGCGAAAAGGCGTCCAATAAAACACAATCTTTATTGCTACGCGCGCGCACGCGTTTATGAATCAGAATTCTAGTCCACAACACCCCGAGGTTTCCGCTCACGTGTGCACATCTGCGTGGTTTATGTGGGTGATCGGCGCCTTCTTTTCGGGGGTTTTCCGCCTGCCAATCTTCGTCCGTTGATCCTATTCCGTCCGGTCGCTCGTGTTGTCCTCCGTCTATTCACTGTGGCCTTTGACCGTATTGCACGACCGTGTCGAGATATTCCTGTGTGTTGCAATAATCGCGCCTCCGATCTGGTCGTCCATTCTAACTTGCCTGCCATGTCTCGCCCGTTGGTCCGATCCGGTCGAGCGATGACTCATCCGATTGCCCCCGTTGTCCGCCATCCGATCGTTGAGGGTTTGTGAACGTGCCTCCCCCGCGTTGAGGAGTGTTTGAATACTCGCCCCTCTGGCCTGCCAATCCACCACATTATGATGGATTTCCAAATTGGAGGCGCGAGTATTTCAACACTCAATGGAATACCTCACAACGCGGTGGCGAGTTATGTCCAAAGCCCACAGCGAGTTGATTGCGGATAACACGGGCGATCAGACGAGCCCTCTCGCAATGAGATCGGACAAATGGATTAGGGATGTGAGGCAGAAAACGCACGACAGAAGGCGTCAGTCACACACACACACATATATATATATATCAGGCAAAAGTGCACACGAAGTGAGAATGGAAACCGCCGCTGTGTTGTGGACTGGAATTCCGGCTCATAAACAGGAGCGCGCGCCTGGCGTGGGAACGAGCGAATTTGACAATAAAGATTGTGGTTTGTTGAACGATTTTTCGCTACATTATTGCTAGAGCTGATGTTGGTAATTGAAACTTAAGAACTATTGTTAAAAAAAGAATTTTCACAAACAACAGTCAAAAACTTTATAGAGACAGGCAAATCAATGACTGTGACATACTACCATGTTTGAGATACCTTGTAACCCGTAGTGAAAATGGCCACTCTTTTTCCGCTTTGATTGACACCACTCACCACACTCGCTTAGCGGCGCGATCAATGTATTAAAAATCCGTAACAACGTTGTCACCTGACCATCGTGAGATGTGTCGCAAACGCCAATTATCACACTGAACTAGGTGCGGTGTAGCAGACGAGACGCGGCGTCCAGCCATTGAAGATTGTATATTTTCATTGTCACCGTCGACAGACTGGTGCGTTTCCACAAGTATGCCGGTGGACTGTGATGCGGTTCACACAGTCACCCAAGTTAATGTTGCCTTACTTGTGAGAGGATGACTGTTGTAAATCAAGAGTCTGTATGCACATTTCGCATGGATTTACTAGGTAGTTGAGCAGTGACACAAGACCGGTCGCTCAAAGTAATCATAAACCTGATAATTGGTAAAATATCTCACAACTTTAAGATAATATGAAACAGCCGGTAACTACTCGTGCTACTGGGCTTCGTTAGTCTGGTGAAGATCTCGTCGGCAAAATTGCATGTAGCCAATCCAGATGGTACAAGTGTAATAAGTGGTCAGCATTGTTCAGTGGTTCGCTTTTGACTTCTTAAGTAAGATCAGAACCCGCGTGCTCTCGTGCTGGGCTTCTAACACTGGTCGTGTCGACTGTCTGATTGAGCCTGTGAACATAGCCTTGCGTGGTTGGACGTTATTACGAACAAAACTGATCTAAGCACGATGGCTATCGATTTAACCAACTCCAATCGCTTCAGCTCCTCTATGAAAACGTGTGAAAATCAACGAAAGGTGGGGGGAATAAATATTGATCTTTATCAAGGCTATCAGAACTCGGTTCCACAATCTCGACTTCTGACCTCAGAAGGTATATGTGCGGTCATTCACTCACTTCTGGCCTTTATTCGAACGAAATTCCGATTTAGAACACTCACAGAAAAAGTGTTAGCTATCGTACAGTCTTTAGTCTGTCAAGTAAGCATTTTTTATAGACCACCATGCATTTAGTTACCCTTTTTAAATCGAAATACCCTCACAAGTGATGTCCGATCGTATATTTAAACAGACTTTTTTGCAATCTCCTTTTGGAAATAACCTTCAGACTCTAGGCTTATGGACCGATTGGAGCTCATAAGCAATGTACTTCCTTGTTCAGACAGAGAGCTGAACGCTGGTTTACAAGCTTGACAACTAAGCGTAGTAACCTCTACAAGGTTTCCAGTAGTACATCAAACCGTGGTCATTCTTTCTAAGCGCACCACAAAATATTTGGACTGTGGCCACCGGGCGTACAAACACGTTAGGCTTGTTTCACAAGTTTCGTTCACGAAAGTTGCCTTTTTTCAAATGTCTATTGCATAACAAATGCTACGACGCTGAACCCGTAGAAACCGATAGTCGATGGCATAAACTGAAGAGAAGTGACTATAATAAACCACAATCAGGGGATAAAATCGATAACAAAGAACAAAATGACGATCAGACACAAGTCATATTAGGATACGACTGAAATGCCCCACATAACAGTTCAACCACAGTCACCACTGATTAATGCACACCTCGCTCGATATCCTTGAAAAGAGACACTTTGGCTGTCCTGTTAACTCTAATGCTTGATCCAACAAAGAGGACTACTGGTTTAAGTTGATCTCGCCGGTTGATGTTACATGATTTATGCTCAGAAGAATTTTGTTGCAGGCCTGTAAGTTAACATATCAACGCAGAGAAAGATGATAGAATAAAAATTTTGCTAAGTGATCCGTTGTTCCTGTGGAGCAGATTATATTGATCGAACGTCAAGACAACTTTCGAAACGAATCCGAGAACACCATCCATAGTGTCTCGGGAACGGGGAATCACGATCGGTCAACAGTGCTATCCTCGCTCATCTGGTTGAAAGCGAGCACCAGGTGAAAACTGATCAAGTCTTCAAAGTGGTGTATCGCGTTTCAGGCAACCCATCAAAAGCGGTTCGAATTAGAACACTTTGTACTGCTCAGGCTATTGGAATCAGGCTGCTTGACGTTGTATTATGTCATCAAAACACGGTTTGTTCAGACACTGCACCTACCATGGTCACAAATCCATCGGATCGATGGCCAACCTGCGCGGTCAAACCAATGGACGAGCGTGACGTAACCGACCAATCAAGCCATTGCCAATTGACTGACCAGTGATCTAGTTACTCTGCGATAAGTTTGATCGATATCCCGATCTAAATCTTTATATAATTGTACCGACATGAAGATGAATTACCAAAAACATGTTCGCCTATATGTCTTTATTCTCATTATCTTAACGAGCATACTTGAAACGAAGAAATTTATTTAACCGCTAAGACCGTGATTAAATGTAAATGGTGTTTAGCTGGCAATGATCATCTTAGATTTACGGCCACTCAGACATACCATATGTACCGAATAAATACCACATTTCCAGCAGAGGGTACCCTAAATATGATATGCGCCAAGAAACACATCAGATGATTACTTTTGAAGTAAGTCCATGAAGTATACTGGTAACTCACCAATGGCCGACCAGATAGCGAATCGTAACCACGTCAGCGGCTCCATGCTCGTAATAAGAATACCGTTGGTCATCATGGTCATGCATGGTGCGAGTGGCATGAATGGCGTCTGAATCAGGAGATGGAAGCATTGAAAATGATCATACAAGCGAACCGGAATTCATTGGCCTGCTAACTTACGATAACCTTACGTTAAATCACACTACAATTCGAAGGAATCGGGTGAAACAAGTAGACCGTAAACAAGCGATGCATATCTCTAGGAGGAACAGGATAATACTCTCAAATATTCGAGGGTTCTTCTGATCGTTGTGTGCAGATGAAGTCAGTTAGAATTGTCCAGTGCCAAATTTTAAGCGTCCAGATTAGTAAATACGATAACCGTGGCATTGACCCATTGATTATGAACGAAACGTATGAAAACATGATCTGAATTCATGACACATGCAGATCGATGTAATAACCATCAAATAGACCCAATCCGTATCATAATGTCTTGGTCATATTGGAAGCCAGATGAGACCGAACTAATGATGTCTAATTTTTACTGTAAGAGTAATGTGCACATGTTATAATTAAAGAGTAGACCACAATGAAAGCTAACTGATATTGGTCGAATTTGGACTGGGGCTTCGTGTTCATTGCGTCCCTTATGTAATTGTGTGTGTGTGTGCGTGTGTGTACAGTCTAATAGGTTGAGTAATAGTGTGATACATCCTGTGCAACACTGGATTTTTACTGGTTTTCCTGTCGTGTTTTTCACACTATTTACTGTTCTGGCTCCTACGGAGGTCATTAGCCTAACCCGGTTACTTTCAGTAATTTGTCAGATGGATCAACTCTTTATCGCAAATTTCACTTGGTGTATCAACTCAAGCTTACAGGCAAAACATTTCATAGCCTCAACTTAGTCTAAGTCCTTGAAACGACCCGATTTGGAATAATTCTATGGTCTGAAAAGAAGTCACTTACTTGCTATTTGTTCAGACGTCCAATTACTCAAACTTTTGACAATCAGAATAAGAACGAAGCTGATAGCCAAACACGTATTAAATAACGTATATAGGAAAACAAAGCTAATGATAAATGTCAATTTCGAGTGCATATTTGACTGACAAACGTTAACAACCCCCTTAAACACGAATTTAACATGCTTCATGGTTTATCAACATTGCGCAATCTCTGAGTGCTAGTATTCAGACTTCGGTCTCCTGACTTTTGGTATGTCTAACTGAATCATTACCACATCTTTTTCCAATCTATCGTGACCAGTGCTCAAGTTGTCGCTTCCATGTCAACTGTCCAAACTCAACTGGAATGCACAGCGAATAGCGTTTACCATCCCTTAAACCACATCTAGTTCGTAAATGAATTCCTGTGCGTTCACTACTTTCACATGTTATATAAGCAAAATCGTGAAAGTTTGAAGTTGGATAATCCATGGATTTATGCTTAGAGTTTACATGAGGATAGAATGAAAACTTCACATGAACATGCTGTTTTGGGGAAGCATGTATGAAAAGTTCTGGTTGTAACTACAGTTTGAATAACTTGGTCGTAATAGGATCCCGAAATTGTTGACAATTAGCGAAACAATGGTTATCAGCTAGTATGGGTTGGGTTTGTGTGCAGAAGACACTGACAGAAGTAATCAGTTTATCACTGAACCGCTCTATATGAGGTTCGCTGAGTAAGCAATGCGAGCGGCGTACAAATTCAGCTGGTTAGGCCTTGGTACTGTGCACCAAATGTTAGCATACCACAGTACAAGTCTTCTATTTGTGTCAATGAATTGCATAAACCGTTCACTTTGGCATATTAGTTTGCGCAAAAACCTTCAAGCATATGTATGAGAAAATATTGAATTTTTGATTCACTCGTTCAATTTAATTCTAATTTGGAATCAAACGTTGCAGTAATTGAAAAGTAATATTGAATAGGGACGGTCATTAAAAATATATGAATTCACCATAGGTCCTCTAGCTTGCGACAGTGTAGCGTTAACAATATAACCTACTTATTACATGTTCATGGGTTCGAGCCCTAGAAGCTCCCCAGAAGCATGCAGTCCATACGTGACTGCACGTTTCATATAATAGCGAATATCTTAGGGTGTAGAAGCTAGAAATCTGCTTCGCCGTAAAGATGAATATATTCAAACTGGGCTCGTAGTTTAGTGTGAGAACAACATATAAATAATAGAACATGGTTTATTCGGTGTTTCATCAATGTACTTGTAACCTTTTATCCAATCAAGCAAAAAATGCTTCATCTGCCACTGAAAAGAATGTTTCCATTTAATGTCCCATCCATACAACTTGCAATGATCACAAAGTTTCGCAGAATGGAGATTTTCGAGAAAGGATCCAAAGCACTTGTGATTAAATTAACTTCATTCCGAATCTTTTTTGGCAAGTAAAAGTGAGATTCCGAGTAAGTATTATACAGAATACTCAATATACTTTGCTTTGTAAACATTCTAATTTAATTGTTTTTCTTAACGAATTGCTCGAGACAGGAAAACGTGCCAAAAAGTGCACTTGTCACACAAGCTAAATAACACACGTAAAGCTCAACGCGTGTAACTGTGTGGGAGAAGTATTTTGGACATAGCAACGACACTGTATCCTCGGCTCATTCTTTTTCTTTCAACTGGTTCAAGGCCTTCAGCATCTCGATACAGAACTTCACTTTGACTTACTGCTCATCTGTGGATCACCCAGGTAATTATTATCGAGTAATCCGGTGCATGTACAATTGTGCACGGTGAAGTGTTCGTGGTCTCTTCTAGGTCATGGTACTCCATGCACAACCAGCCTGAGCTTACCGTCGAAAAGTTAGTAGCCAAGGTCGTGTGATATTTATTGGTTTGCATTCGTACATTTTTACCCATAGAAAGCTACAATTTAAGAATAACAGAGAATACCAACTTTTCATAGGTTTTGCATAAATCACAATGCTGGAGGACGGAAAAGATTAATTATTTATAGGAAATGTCTGACAGCATGAATTACTATTTACAACCTGTCAGTGGATTAAAAAGATCGATACGATTAACTTAACCAAGAATTTCAGAAAACAGGGGCAATTTTTAGAGTTAAACAATCGGATATCGTGTCTCTGTTTAATGCTATCGGGCAAATTGAATCCTAGTCGCAATCGTGTAATGTCTTAATTCTGTCATGTTTATGGAAGATCGTACTCGAGCTTCTTTGGCACGCGAGGCCACTACCATTTCTGCTTACATCATGTTGGCCATTTTTAGCTATTTACGACCACTCTAACTGGTGGTGGATGAGAAACGGTCAAAAGGGATTATTACGCACTAAATGCAGTGATCATTAACGGCTAGGTTATCACAGAAAATCAAGTAATGTGAGGCCGATGTGGTGAACAGAAAACACTCGACACATATACGTGATTGGCAAAATTCAGCTACATGTCCAGACGAAAGCGTTCGCAAGCCTGGATAACTTGTGGTCCCACAAAGACGTCTATATATCGATTTGAGGTATAGTTCAGAGTTCATGTTTGAGCTCACGTTTTCTCTATGGATCAAACGCCTAACGCATTCGCAAGAAATATGTGAATGTTCTGGGTATTCTACCATCGTTGTCTCCTTCAGTTAGCCGATATCAAATGGATTGGCTGTGTGGGCAACATATGCAGATTCACGACCGATAAACGAGATAACGGGAATACGCAGCATTCGGAAGTTACGTCACGCACTCCGTATACCGACGGAGCGTATGCCGCGCTGCGCATTTTTTAGTGTGGCTGCTGGTGGTCGGAAGAAACCGCATGGTAATCATTAGATGATATGGTTATGAAATAGAAAAGACTTGATTGTCTCTGCTGAACAAGTTTGGTAGTTACCGTCTGTCAGGTTAAGCAGATCGCGAAAATCCATCCGGCAAGGTGGAAAACCCCTCACGTGGCATTGTGTCATAGTCAGTAGTGAGCCTGCATCCGCTAACTTCATGACTCACCTTTTTCGTAAAACTCAAATATTCTTGTTGCTTTAGTTTCTCCCTCCACCTTGTCTTCTTCGCAAACTTGAACAATATATGCCGGAACTGTGTGCAAGACAAGAAAATCCGGAGTCCAGACCAAAGTGATTACACAACGGACACGACGCCTAACCGAGACGGGTGAGCGAACATGCACAACACACCGCTGAGACTACAGTTATCTCAGTCGGAAACGAGGTGAGCGTACATTTCAGGTCAAGTCGCTCGACCCTATCAACCTAACGCTTTGGCCATCATGATCCACGATTGATAACACCTGGCTGTTCACACACGTCTCTGCGATCGTTTTAGCACTTGAAAGACAATGCTAGACTTCGAACTAGCTTTCGCTCGTGACTGCACCCAGGCTAGGAGACTGTGACCGATCTATTAGTCTCGATGGTTCAGACTTACTTTCAGTTTCCATTGTTTGCAAATACGCAACAAGTTGCCTTCATCACGGCACTCATATGGATAACATGGTCAACCACGACATGTTGACATGGAGTGGGACAACACGGCCACAAAACTGAGAGGTACCAAACGACGCCTATTGTTTTCATAACCTGGATATAACACGTCACGTCAAAGTCCACAAATGGCACGATAAATCTACAACAATAGTATGACGTGCCACAGGCTCCACGGGAAAGTTGTTGTGTTCTGATCAGCCTCCTAGTGATGTGTAAATCTGTTTCGTTCATGAATGAAGCATTTTGTCATCTGTCGTTTGGCGAAGAAACTATCGTGATGACACAATCCGTTAGGGAAATATCGTATTTTTACTTTGTCCATTTGCAGTCACGGGCGCATATCGGTTCCCAGTCCAGCACTGCTCTTCAAGTACTGAAACGGCTGTAGAGAAGTATGTGAACAGCCACGTGTTATCAATCGTGGATCGTGGTGGCCAAACCACTAGGTCGATGGGGCCGAGCGATTTGACCTGAAATGTGCGTCCACCTGGTTTTTGGCTGAGATGGCTTTGGTTTCGGCAGTGTGTTGAGGTCGCTCGCTAATGCGACCTGATTAAGGTGCCCGTATTTTTTGTGAAGCTCTTTGTGTCCGGGTCTACACGCCCTGGACGATCGGTATTATTTTTGGTGGTTCATCCCTGCCCTCAACTGTCAAGGCATTTATCAAACGGTTGCTCAGTTGACAATCGATCTAGCACCCGTGTCAAAGGTTGCCCAACCTATCCGATCGGTCAGACGACGACGAAGAATTACGCCATTCTGAGCGGGTCGCTCGTGTGCCCACAAACAGAAGACCGGTTTTTCCGATATTCCGTGCGTTGTATATCGAACACATCACACGCTCCCATGCTCTCAGTACCCACAGCATATCTGTTAGCCTGCACTCCCGTCAGCTTAGTAAACGGATTCAGGCGCTCTAGCTTTGTGTACTCCCTGCTCCCGGAGGATTTGTGTCCTCCTGTTCCGTAAGAACCAACCAATCTCTGTCCCTCAGTCTACCCATGCGCACATTGGTTGTGCCATCGTGTTCGCTGCTGAAACCCGGAGAACCTTCTTCAGGACACCTTAAATTGATATCGAGATACGCGAAAATGATATCGAGACATATTAAGTTGGAAAAGGTGTGGTCATGACGGACGGTTTTACTGTTCGACGTTTCTAATCCGTGTCACGTTAGACGTGAATCACACGTTGGTAATTAATGCCTTACTGATTAACTCTATCTGGTTTCGTGTCTTGCGATCAACATCATTATCATACATCAGCGGTTCACACCGAGGTTTAACTGCCATACAACTCTGGAGAGAAGGGTCTGTCATTATTGGGACGCAAAAGACAGAGGACGGATGATGACTAACTATTACAAACGTTTAACATCAAGATAGCTACCTATATTTTGCCATAAAACAGCCGACCTGTATGTGACACGATCAGTAAGCAATCTGGTACGTTTTGTGCCACGGATGTCCATTGATAAACACACCAAAAAGATTTGAGTTTTGTTGTTGTTACAATTCGTCGGTGGTGCATATGTTTGCCATGACCGAGATTTGATCTCTGGCCGCGCTCTCTTGAGGCAAAGTATTGGGAAATGTAATCAAAATATCGTCTCACAAGTTAACTGGTTTCATGCATTTCAACTGGGAGAGAAGTTCTAGTCGTCGGATCATCGATTGTCTACTCACGAGGAGACCGGGCAACCCAAGCACTACTGGTAAATAAATTTTTGCCTATGCTAATTCGATCGTGCCTAATGTGTGATCGACAGCGCAGTGGACAGCACAGTTGTCCTATGAAAGTGGGGCTGGAGTGTAAGTTCCAACGGTGGCATGAGTATACACCGCTGACAGACTTTGACATGAGTGAAACTCTAGTCTAACGCTTCTTTTCGAAAGATTTTGACTGACAAACCTACGGAGCTGTGAAAGCTGTGATCGGTTCAGTTATGTTCTACTCACAACAAACAAAATCCTCTAATACTATCCAGTACTCCTAAAGAAGGTCAAAAACCGTTTGACAATATCACTTGCTGAGTATGTCAGTGCAACTTATAAGAGCTGAATACAAATATGTGGAACTTTTCTCCTCTTGTTCATCTTCCCAAACGTTCATCGGATCAATTCAACATTAGCGAGTTGGTTATAACGATATGTCTACGCTATGAAGGTACCGGTAATCAAACGTTTCATGGAACGTTTGTACTGACTGGAGTAGCATTATGCCAGTCTAAGCCAGCCGTTTTTATGAACAAAAAAATGATGTTTCCTTAGAGGCATAATGAATACAACACCAGCTAAACAGCCACAAGAAATGCGTAAACAATTTAAATGAATGTGTCTTCAGTTAACCAGTTGGAAGGGAAACGTTCTCATTTGTAGCTTTTTGCTGTAGCCCAAAGCACATAAGCTGAAAGTTTGCTATCAGAGGGCAAAAGTTTATATTCCATGTGATCTGGAGATCTGGCTACATTCCAATCATATACAATTCTGGTTGGTCATGCTGATATTTTGGTCAGCATGTGACAGACTATGCCACATAATGATCACATGCTGAAATCGAATACATAATTGAAAACGTACTTAGTGGAGCACATCAACGGTTCTCGTTAGCATATAGATTGAACATCACCCACACACACATCGTAGCTGTCGCATTATCATAGACTATCCAGTCGGCCCCTTTCGAAAACAAGCACCAGAATCGAGTTTCGCTCTCATTAGAGCTCGTCAGTAGTTCATATCATCGCCACTGCCAGGACTTGAACCACGGACATGCTGTTCATGAGGCAACCGTGTTTACCACTACGCCACTGACCTCACATTAGGCACGACCGAATTATCACATGTGAACGCCCAACCGCTTTCGCTTGTGAGTAATGATCAGTTGGCCCGATCGTCTCGATAAGAGACACAGTGGTCGGAGTTCTAGTCCCTGTCATGGCAAGGATATGCACTACTGACAAGCTCTAGTGAAAGCGAAACTCAAGTCTAAGGCTTCATTTCCAAAGGGGCCGACTGGATAGTCTATAGGAATGCGACAGATGCGATCAATTGTGGGTGACGTTCCACCTACATAAAAACCAAAATCCTCAACTACTCATCGGTTCTCATTATGCTTAAAGTGGCTAAAGAATATAGGGTATGTGGTCTAAAAACTAATCCGTTCAGCTTTCTTCGATCCAAATTTCTATTAGTTGATGGAATTCCTTTGAAACTGTGAGGAGGATTATTAAACGGAATATTGTAAAATTCTTAGAAATACGAAAAGATTTGAAACAATTGATTCCCTTGAACACTTTGAACAAAGCAATTAGAACAGGAACACTGGTAGATGCAAGCATTTCGTATTGACTCGTCAGTACCAAATTTACAATAACACGGGTGCGGTTTTTTATAGCAAGCAACTAGAGAGGTGGATAATCAGTAAGCGGGTTAGGATAGGTCATTAAGTTCAGGGAAGGGTCCAGTTCACGAACAGTTGATTCTGAACGCAGAGAGCTGACTTGAGTCGGTTGATTGCGACTGCTTCGGCAAACCGTAAGAATCTTGAGTTAGAATTACGCAACAGGACTCTGAATGCACAAGATGGATCGATAACGTGACCAGTGGTCAGGACGTGCTTAGCGACTGAAGAAGCTGGCTGTTTACGCGTTTCAACAACATTGCCGTTATCCGGAAACACGGACTTCTGTACCCATTTAGGTAGATGTTCCTTCATTCTGGAGCT
>JTDE01003400.1:0-10072 GCA_014338405.1 Paragonimus skrjabini miyazakii | reverse complement strand
TGTACAACACTGGTTTTGACAGGTTTTCGCATAGTGTGGATTCTACTTTGGCTAGGAGCCTGTATAGATGCCGATGGACGGCACCCCGCATCTTCCGTTGCAAGGCACATAATACAGACAGGACACATAATCAAAGTTTCTGACGCGTTCTCGGTGATCTTTCGGAGCAACCGGGAACACATACTCCAGTTTGCTGAGGCTTTGACCATTAAACGTCTTATTCCCCCCTGTGTGTTCAAAAACAATTTGTGTTGACACTGCGGCTACCCTGGTAGTCAGCATTCTCACAATTTTGATTTTTCATTCTTAGTGTCTGTCCGTTTAATCCCTTGAGCCATGACTTCCGCTCTGTGGAATTTTGACTCGTTTAAAATTAGTTATATGTCCATGTGTGATTAGAATGTACGAAATGTTACTCCGGAGAACATCACATGAATTGCGTCTTCTCATTGTTTTATTCAAGGTTAAGGGATTGTTTAGTGATCAAGCTGAGGCTACATAACACCTAGTTTTATCCTAGTCCAGTTTGAGCCACCGCTACAGTTCTGTCTACTGATGAACAGTATGACACTGAGCAGACCAGATAAGTGGGCAATTCGTATGACAAAATCCCAGTGCTATTACAACAAATGATACATCCCTCATCATAAAGTACGCTTGGCTAAGACATGTGCAATGCTCTAAACAACAACAATAGTTTTCAGTAAACGATACAAGACCAACCAACCTTCATGACACATTCAGATGCGTTAGTAAGACATGAGCAGCCTCCCATCGCTTATCCCAAACGTGTCATGACTTCCAGTGTTGGACTTCACCGAGTCTATGGGCCACAAGTACGTGGGAGTATGCACTGCCTAATGAGTGATGTACTCCTTCCGTAAGAAGCCGAGGTCAGCAAAGTTAACGTAATTGATAAAAGTAGCCGTGTACTACTGTCGGGTTTCCTAACTCACTATGTCAGAGTGATTTGCTTGAAAGCAAATCTTTTTCTGTGTATACCAATTACTTCAATAGGTCACAACGTCAGCTGAGTATAAGTTGCACCGATAGTGTTTTGTTTTGGTGTTACGTTCGTCAAAGATATCTACTTTTTGTTGCCAACCTAATGAGCAGTTTATTGATATCGTATGGGTGTGGTAAGAATTAAGTTTTGTATACCAGTATTGCTTTGTGTTTTGTTATTTTGTCAGACTGTATGCGAAAGAATCATGTAACATGAAGACATCAATGGGCTACCATTATTAGTCTGATTAGGGTAAGACTGTAGAAACCATATGCAAATTATATGCGATTCCACAATGGCATTTCGCGTTATCTACTCAACGTCACACAAGCGAACACTGCGCTATGTTGAAGCTGTTGCAATCCGGAAGTTCAAACCCGTGTTGTGTGTTCAGAAACAACTGTCTGTAGGGTTGTCACTACCTTGGTAGTGACAATGATTGTGCACTCAGACAATTGACTTTCTCTGGTATCTTGTTCGTTTTCTCACTGATATATAAATGGTCTGTAGTATGCACTCGTAAAGATGCAGCGAAATTTGTCCGGACATAAATCATGCAATATCAGCCTACTGTCTTCTTCATTCATATGCAACAATGTCAGTCGTTGCATATATGCTTTAATTTCACTCAATCACCACTGATTTCTACTATATTAAGGCTAATAATTGACATTTTACCACTCTGTATCAAATAATGTAGGGTACCCTGATCATTGTCTATGGTAGCCATATCTAGAGTCCACTGTTTATGTGAGATAGTGGAACACATTTCACTAGAGTAGTAGGGGGCAATGGAAAAGGATCATAAGCATGACCGCATAATGATCAGGTTGTAAAAGGAAAAAACCTTCAAGAGAGTATTGTAGACAGTAGTTGAGTTAGAAAGCTAGGTAGCAAACAACTCGCATGGCATCTCTGGTTAGCTTGACTAGAAGGTTTGAACAAACCCACAGGCGTTCAGCTCATCACCCAGAAAGGTAGAATAGTCTTCGTAGTTTGTTTCTATCAAAACATTGCAGCTTCGAATGAAGCCATCAGTCTGTCAAACCTGCCAGAGGATCAACGATTACTTTGGAGTTGTCAGTAGAAGGATCCTATTGATTAGTTGCTCATCGAACTTGGTCTTCAGACTGGAAATATGTAATGATTATCTTTACTAACCTCAGTTGTTGAGGAAACGTTTATGATGTGAATATCAAACTCAGAAAGTAAAATATACTTAATCTGAGTGAACACTTTTTCCAGTAATTTTAAGTGTCAACCTATCACTGATCAAAACTTGGAGATTAAGCCTGTTACAAACGGAATACCCTCCACAGTTGATCTCATCGTTAGCACTCAGGCTAGCGCTTAGGGTTCTCTATTTCGAAAGGAAGCATCGGATTTGAGTTTCGCTCTCGTAACAGTTCATGAGTATGGTGTATCCTGGTTACTGGTCCAGTATGGTGGACGGAAGTTAAAAGGGGCATTGCTTTAAAAAACATTGATTACCCGAATATACAGGAGAACAGAAACACTGGGACGAAATATAGTGGGAAACTGACAGTGATTGATTAATGTTACTATAGGGAGAACGATACTTTCCTGGTTGTCTGTGCGATGGAATAGGACGGATTTGCGACAATCCACTCACAGTCTCCAATTCAAAAGTTTAACCTATGAGATAGCAGAGGAAAAGAGTTTCCTGTGACGGCCCATCGGCAACTAGTAACTCAAAAGTCTGACTCATCCAGCACTGAGTGGGTTTGTCTAGCTCTACGGCGCACCGAATAAAACATTGACGTCTGATTCTGGCACATGTATTCAAAGTAACGCCAAGCTTCTGAACAATGCAAAGTTCTTTGATGTACAGATTAATAAACCAACGGTTATGGTCAATCGTTGGACGATCTGAGTGTCCTTTTGTTTGAAGGCACCTTAACAATCTCGTTCTTCCTCATTCAGAAAAGAACGGTGCTACCAATTTTTAAAAAAAATAGATCCGCTGCATGCTAATACGATCGTGTATTCCCATCTAAGCGCCCCAACGCAGGTAACACTGAGAACTACAACCATATAAGTTTTTTTCGCATGACCGTTCCACATTGACCTGCCTAACATGGTTGTAGCTGTTAAGATCAAAGTCCGAATAATCATAGCCGTCTAAATCAAAGTAGTGCACAAGCCTGACCATCACATCAGGGTAGAACTTCTCTGACAGGAGAAACTTACGACGTAGTGAACTATGAGGCGCATCCCTCGTGTTATTTACATACCACAAAATGACAGCCATCGGGTGTTACCGTTCATAAATATCGGTCGCTAATTTCAGCCATAAATATTATTATAAGTCCATTCTTCTTCCTTTAATCTGTACTTAGTACTGCGAGAGCTACTGGAACATATTCCACTATGCATAAACTTTTTTCTATCCCCCCACAGACCATTCATGATGATTTCGTATGAGTTCAGCGAGCAGGTTGGGTAATTTGTTAGTGAGCTAGTCAACCTCCTAACAAACGGTTATCTCCAGGTGTTGATGACACCAGTTAACATTGTATCGCTCGGTTTTGTAAACTGGCGCTTGGAATAACTCGGCATCTTTGCTGTTTCTAGTCTGCAACCGGTATTTGCTTTTTCCGATGTCCGTGCATCTGCATTGGTACAGACAGATGTTTAACTGGAGATGTTAAGACTTATTTCTCGATTGCACTTCTTCTATTGCCATTACGTCCACAGGGTTTGTTTCGTTGGTTACCTGTGCGTTTTATACAAACTGCTTGATTCTCGGGCCAACCGATCGATCAGCTGTGGTACAGACTAAATCGTTCGTCTACTCAGCCCTAGATACGGGTCATTGTGTGACGGCCGCACAAGTTTGAACTGAGCAGACGGGCGTCCGTCTCGGTTCAATATGTTCTGAAAAAACAGGTCATTATAGAAATACATTAGACAGGATGAAAAGAAAAGTCAGGTTAGTCATCTTGGTGCCGTGTAGTTCAGGCACACGTGATGAAAAGGTTAACGATCAATCCTTTTATTTTTCAACATAACGGGTGTAAATAAGCGCAAAATAATAATAGTCAAAGCGCATTTACTTGTATGCCACGATCTGGTCGTGGAGTTACTTTGCTTAGCGCGAAAAATCGTTAAAATGTTACGTGAAAGGTTCAGGAAGTTTCAGGCGGTAACGAACTAGTGTGGTCGATCCATGATCCGAAATAGATCGAATCCGCACGTAGGCAAATCAAATGCCTGTTTTGATCTGGCTAACGATTAACTAGCACTCCGAAAATCGGAATGGTTTCACACAGAAACCGTCGAAAAAGACCGCGTCGGTAACCCCGCTATCAAATATACTAAGCAGGTATGAATAAGCACTCACTTGAAATCTGTCCAGTCCTTCCATTGGTCGGTAGAAACATAACAGGATGAATAGAAGCACCAGAATTCCGCACAGTACGCCCAAAAAGATCCATAACCAAGTAATTTGAAAATGCACGTTTACGTTGATGATGATTCCGATTACGAGAACCGCAAGTATGAAAGCAAACAGGATGGCGTTAAAGCACGAAATGGATTCAAGCATTCGCAGACAATTGGGTGTGCCAGAACGCAGTCGCAACCCGGTTGGAGTCGGAACGAGGGTCGTATGGTCGTCTACTGAATTCGTTGACGTGATTCCATCCTGGTCATTTGTGTCGTTATATGATGTGTCCGAAATGTGGACATTTTTGTTCCCATAGATATACCTCAAAATCATCAAATCCATACCGATCACGAAGTATGAAAATATCAATCCAACTGATGTGAATTCGGCTAATACTTGAATCTTTACAAATGTAGCTAAGAGAATGGTTATCAATCCACCAATAAACAGACCCCATATCGGAACTTGTGTGAAACGTTCAACGTAGGCCATGAAACCGAACAGCAATCCGTCAGAAGCAATTGAATAGAAAAGACGCGGTATCACATACATTGTTACCAACTTGGTTGCTCCGGTGGCAAGCAGAGTGGCAAACGCGGCAAAGCCCATCATCTCCTTCTGGCCCACAAAACTGAACGCGGCCACAAATGGAGATTCATAAACAATGTCGGTACGAGGCACAATGTAGGCCAATCCCAACGACGCGGATACATAGAGAATCGCACAAATAAACAAAGCAGAGAATAACGCCAAAGGGAGATCCCGACGGGGATTCTTTGCCTCTTCGCTTGCATTAGCAATCGCCTCAAACCCGGAGAAACCGAACACAGCTAGACCTGCACCACGAAGTAGCCCACCAATACCGAAGGGAAAAAATCCACCCTGTTGTGTGAAGTTATTTGGGTTACCCAACACAAAACATGCCACGGTGATGACGATCAGACTGAGCAGTTGAATGCTGGATAGAATGGCATTAACGGTTAAGGAGATGCTGGCACCTGACAGCGTAAAAAGCATGAGTACGAGCAAAAAGGCAGCGGCTACAAGATCCGGGGAAGAATCAGCAACACTTGATGGGCCGAGGTTAACGAGATGTTGTTCAGACCATCGTCCAATAGTATTATTGGTCAGTAGATTGACAGTTCCCGAAAAGGCCTTCGATATAGCAGCTGTGGACACAATTACATCGGAGAGCATTGTCCACCCAATTAGAAAGGCCGGTAATTCTCCAAACATCAAATAAGTGTAAACGTATGCGGATCCTGCTCTTGGAAACAGGGTTGCAAACTCCGCATAGCAGAGTGCTGTGAAGATGGCAGCAATGGCTGACACGAAATAGGCCAGTGCGGTTGCGGCACCGGCATAATCACGTA
Organism: Paragonimus skrjabini miyazakii; assembly: GCA_014338405.1. Taxonomy (NCBI): domain Eukaryota; kingdom Metazoa; phylum Platyhelminthes; class Trematoda; order Plagiorchiida; family Troglotrematidae; genus Paragonimus; species Paragonimus skrjabini miyazakii. The sequence continues at coordinate 4,284 of JTDE01003400.1, read as the reverse complement.
TCAGTTTCCCGGTCAACACGTACAGTCCAGCGCCAATCATATGCGCAATGCAATACAGTGTCAACTGCGGCGCGTTCAAGCTGCGTTTCAATGGTGTGTCCATTTTACTGTCAGCGGTCGCAGCTCTGGTTCTCATTAACCGCCTACCGAACTCCGAACAAGTGATCTTCTTATATTTCATTGCGTAATTCCGAGTGTAGAACGACTTAACTGAATTCAGCGGCAACAAAATTTCATTCTACAAATTACGTTTGCTGGCAATTGTGGCTGACCGTTTGACGTAATGGTCTAATTTTCTTCAACAGTTGGATGCATGTAGTGAATCGCCTGTCCGTCGATATTAACCTGTCCGTTGGTACCAGTCCGCCACTCAATGCTCAATTCTCATCCAATCAGAAACTGGCACACTCAGCAAGCTACCTACGGAAGACGTAAGGCGAGCTGAATCAGTTGTAAAAAGCTTGAAGTCAGCGAAGAAATTATAATCTGGAAAAAAATTGCAAACATTAGCTGACGATGTTTGATTGTCTCATCTCAGTTCGAACGTAGACGTATGTTAGGATCAAATGAGCCCGTTACGATTTCGGGAAGATTTAGGACGTTTTGGACGTGGTTCGCCAGAAGAATTTGTTCAACAAGTGTGTTAAGACTGTGGCAAAGAAGACATTCTAATTGTCATTGTTGTTGATACGAAAACATCCTCAAATTCAGACATGTGCACATGATATTCTAATCTAAACAACAGAGTTGTAACATATTATCTCGAATGAAGTGCGATCATCTATAAATTATTTCTGGTCACGATATTACCGGATTCATGATACTATCTTAACTGAGTTATACCCACCAGGTTATGAGCAGTAATGTGATCACAATACCTAATTTATTTTACCAGAAAGGATAAAAATTCCGATCGAATGGCAGCTTCGGTTACGAACACTTTTTCGTGTGCGGTCAATGAATACTATAATATAATCATTGCCATATAAGCATGGTTATCAGACGTGAGAATCGAGTTGTTGTAGTCATTTTTAATAAGACTGTTCACTACGCAATACAAGGTACAAGCTTTTGTTTCAGAAGGAAACTTTAGCTCTCCGTGTTTTAAATGATTGAGCACTGTCAGAGTGCTACATCGACAGTTGCACGATTGACAAAAGACAAAAATGCATGATGCTATTGCCTATGATGTTCTTTAAAAATTCTGACAAAAACTTAAGAAGTACGTTTACCTATTGCTACATTAAAACGCACAGCAGATAATGGTTTAGATATTACATCGGACTATTCATGTTCGTTGACAATCGAAATTACCAAGGTGAAAGCAAGGTAATTAGAATCGATTGACAGTGGGACTTGGATTATTTAAACTAACTTCCATCAGTGACTGAGCGGACTGTCTTCCCCGTTAGCCAACAAACGTCTTGTATCTACTGGAGATTATTCTTCTGAACAGGATTTACTGGGACGTCTTATTTAAATGATTGCATAGATGGCATCTCTGTCTTGATTTTCATCCACTATAAATCGATTATAACTATTGAGTATGAATTAGTTCTTGTAAATTTGACGTTCATTCTGATACCAAGAGTCAGGTACTGTTGGCGGTAACAACCCGGAAGTTTGTAACCGAACCACATAGACTGCAAAAGCCTCCACAGCAGAAGTGAACTAACGATCAATCTACATCTAACTTATGACTAAGTAAGGATATCTCACTAAATGATGTGATCTGTTTGAAAACCGTTTTTGTCAGCCAAGAACGCGGATGGCATAAGGATTATTTATTCAGGAAAGCAACATGTGGGTTATGCGTTTCAACAAGATAACAAACAAGCACACTCATCTACATATGGTACTGGGCCCAGACGGTCATGGTTGCCACCGACGTTACTGCTCAGTTCCTTTATGTATCAAGAACCATTTCATGCGATGGTACACTCCGATGTTTCCTCTTGTATTTTTCCTGTGATTACTTCAATGTCAAAATCTATGATCTGGCCCCCTACTACTGAATAGCAGTGCTGTGAGTAGTATAGCACGGTCGCTCCTCACTACACTAATCTTGCTATTCTTTTACAGTAGAGCGTTCACATGTTTTTTTCTAGACCGACTAGTGATATATTTTTAAACCAGTCAGTTTTAGATTTAGGTGATCTACGCCTGGCTGCAAGGCTATTAACCAGCTTTATGACCTTTGTCAAGTAGATGAATATTGTGTGGATATTACTTGGAAAGTACGTATGTGTAAACATGTGAAAAAAGCGGACCACATAAAGAAGTCACAATGTTAGCCATTCTTAGGTGGTGGCATGATTATGTTGACGACTGGATATGTTTAGCAGCATATACACACTTTTCCTGCAATGGCTTGCAAGAAGGTATCACAGTCTGGAGCTAAATAAAATGCAGATAACCATAAGAAACTCAACATACTCCTCGTATAAAGCCAAAAACTATACTACTGTAAATTTTGTGATCAGTTTCACTTCGGGACTGACAGACTCCTTTCCTTAAAATAAAAAGTATGGGGGTAATCAGTCATCAAATACAGATTCGCACTATGCCGTCCAACATAGCACGTGCGACCAAAACCACAACAACGCTTGCATCGTTTCACATAATAATAATAATAATAAATTCTTCTGATTTGGCAGTATTTGACATCAGGTATAAGTGAAAAACAGGGAGGATGAATAAGTCTGGAAAAGGTTAACTGGCTAGTGAATAAAACCACTGATTTAGGGAGCAGAGGGAATCAGAAAACTAACACACCTGACTATGGTTTGCTGTTAAGTGTTTCCGTCCATCAAGAAAACCCGGAACCCATTCCAGAGGAAAGTTTAACATCAAGATCCTTCATACTCTCAGACAGTGCACTGGTCAACAGGTTTTCGTCCTCAGTCTAACCCAGTAAACATAAGTAGAACCCGATTACACAGGTGATGAACGGGTCATGAATAAGACCTGTGTCAGTCAACCAGGGATCCAAGAAGACAACGTCATACTCAAGGATGTTGCGTATGTAGTGTCGATCACATAGCTTATTTGGCCGCTCTCTGATTGATCGTGAATGACCTCGAAAACCTACTTGCCTTACACTTTCTTGGCTTCTATTTCTACTATTTTTATTAACACAGATCTGTGTTGAAAAAATCCGTCTGTATTACATTCTCATCGTTCAGATAAAACGTAACAATTAACTACATCCTCAAATGGACACAGTCGCAATGAGGTCCCTATTGAGTCCGACACCAGCGGATATTTTCACCAGCAAACTGGAACGTCAACATCTGGATCAGTCTGTTGATAATGTGTGCTTCTATGGACGGTACATAAACAATAGTTTCTATCCACTGAAGTCTGATCATGACTTGCCTGCTGTCTTTTACTCATCCAATCGGTCGTACGCCGCCACCACGCCTAAATCTGGAACGGAATCAGAGGATGTAGACCTGAATAAGACGCCAGATGGTAGTGTGACGTGCAGTCGAAACCAGCAAACGCGCACAGGTTGAATTTGAATTGCGTAACAGTACGTGCTACTGTGTTGTTGACGCCGTTTTTGTTTTAGTTTGTGTAAATCGTGTGCATGGATTACTGGGCCTTTAGCTCATACCTGATTGTGTTGTTTCCTCTCACAGAGCCTTTGTTGGAACCTCTACTTCGGAAGAACACTGTTCCCCGGTGTCTACACGTTGCCTCAAGGTTGGTCCACAAGTGTGATGGCCAACCAGAGTAGAAGCGACCGGCTTGTATAGTACAGTAGTTTACGATGCTCCGTTCGTCGTGCAGCAACGTTGACCAGGCAATATGAAAACTTTAAGTTTTGTACTACTGAAAGGGAAGCACAACCTCAACAGCTGCCTGATCAGTAGAGCACTGAAAGGTTGGTCTACAGACACATTAGACAAGAAACCAAAGATTGTCGCTGATGTGCTACGAGAAAATAACCATCAAGATTTCAGTATAACAAAGAACTTGAGTTTCACTAAGCCACAGGTCAGATTACCAAGGTGAAGAAGACAACCGTATTCATTCGTCATCCATTTCAGAATGATATTGTAACAGAGCCACTCAACTGTCGACTTCATCAGAGATTCAGTACGGGGTTCACTACATTCACTCTACCGACATGGAGCCTGGAAGACAAACTCCCTGTCCTCCACAAGCTCATCGTTGTGTGCTCATTCTCCTGATGGTGTGCAGCAAAGTATGCAGACCCAACAAAGAGACGTATGTTCAAACCGATGAATGAACATCACCAAGCCTGGCTCCGCACGG
>JTDE01003399.1:58359-75127 GCA_014338405.1 Paragonimus skrjabini miyazakii | reverse complement strand
GCCTACGGCATTTCCGGAGAAAATCACAAGTCCAGCTTGTTTGACACTGCAGCATTCTGGTATTGATTTGGTTGATCGCTTGGGAACTGATGGGAGCGTTCAGTAATATGGACCCCGGGGTCCAGTCGTTGATCGACCGACGGACCACATCCAAGCACACAGAATGTATGTAGTCTATTGGAAAGGCAACATACCATATCAGTAGAGAGGGAGGCGAAAGGAGAGGCGATCGGTGGAGGTGAAGCGCGAAAAGTGATATCAGTTCTTGCGGAAGCGCCATTTAGAGTGAACGTTACTTTGTGACTGAAATACGGTCCTTTTTGGCTACATTTATCACAGGCACAATAGGCAACATTGCTACGTATTTGTTTGACAAACGTACGAGCTGGTGTATCACAGATGATAGCCTTCAGGCTAACGCTCACGTTGGCCTTCACGAACAGTATACCGGCTGATAACACACCACGCAGTTCAGCAACAACGTCAAGAAGGTAAAAGTTAACGTCTTCCGGTTTACCGTTTCCACCGTAGATGCCAACAATGAAAGCGTGAGACACAAATGACCCGCATAGACGGCATAAGATAGGCCACAGAGTGTCAGTGATAATCCATCATGCAATGGCAACGACATCCCGCACCTGACGATATGTTAACGCTTGTGTAATACCATTAACCAAACCGAAATGTGCATATTCACCCGGATACGCGTCACGTATCAACGACGTCCACGGAGTTGCCATCCGGAGTTTGCATCCGACGTCGGTTCAGGCAGTCGTTCTCCCAGAATTTGTAATCTGTACCTAATTGTGCTAGCAAGTGATGAACACGCCAACGAGGGAAACCTATGTGCATACATTCCATGTACATGAAAACATTATTCAAATGACTTCTGTCGATTGGACAGTGCTGATTCTCCCGGATATGCCACTTATCGTGTCGATGACGAATTAGCAGGCATGCATCACACCGCATGTTGACTCTCTATAATTCAGGAAATCACGACTTGTAATTGAGTCAGAATGACACCTGTTATTCTTTACATAACTATCCATCTGTTGTACAATTTTTTGGTGACGACGAGAAAGTGACGAGTCACGTCAGATGGCGAATATTTATAGAGTAAAGACTTAGCGGAAACCCAGTGTATTTACACGCGAGCTGTCTTTGTTCTCTGATGTTTAAAACTCGTCGTGTAGTGTTCGTACATTCGGTTTCTTCCGTATAAGTTTCATTGTAATGAGCTTATCATGCTTGAGGCTAATTTGTTCGGTTTGAATGTCAGGCACACAGTGTAGATTGGTGTTTCGAACCGCAAGACCTCAAACAAACAAACGAATATAGACCACTGTTAGTTCCGGGCGAGAATTTACATGAGGTAACAAAACTACGCCATAGGTATTCAATGTTATACCGGCATATCTCGACTTCAGAGGATCCCACTTCTGGAGTAAGGCTTCTATCACAATCACACACTCTACGGAGGGGCAATCGTTTTTATTGACATCAAAACGAATCTACACGACTTCTGAATGTTTACCTAATCATAATTTAACTAGGTTCTGTTTATCTACTGAACAAACAACCGAACACTCAAAACATTGCTTGCTAAAAAAAACCCACGGTTATATTTAGGTTGCCGTGCTGTGTTTTAGTTTACGGCTTTGTATTACACGGCATTCATGTGCATGTTTATCAGCTCGATTTATACGTATGCCACCTGCCTCCGTTTTTGTCATTTTTTCCTTCTGTCCAGTTTGACACAATATGGCCTCGACGCCAAGTGTGTATATCTCTGTGTTGGAATAATTTCGCCGTCAACGCGTCAGATCTTGTTCCCTTTCAGTAGCACCTACTCACTACCTCGTGTCTTTGTGTTTAGGCCGGTCGTGCTAAAAGCCGTGGTCGTGGTAACGGTCGCGTGCGTGCTACTACCGCTACCGATACTGATCCAAGCGAATTAGATTTATCCATGGATTGGATTTGCGAATGTGAAAAAGCTGTCGGTGTTTTGGATCAATTATGTCGTTTACAGTTGAACAAGCTCTGGGATCCCCCTGTGGCTGAAGAGGATTTTGTCAATCTGCCCGCAAATTGCTGTTATAAGCTGCTAGAGAATCGAGCCATGGCAAGCAGCGTAAACGTGCGTTTGGCTATAACCAGTCTGTTGGCCAGTTTGGTACGACGCTACGGTCATTCTATTGCGTGTTGCGTCAAACTGACGCAATTGCTCCAATGTTTTCCACACATGGTCAACTGTCTGTTGGCTTTTGTTCGATCGTTCATGGAAGAGGAGAATATTGGTGGAGTTGTGCGCGAATTACTAAAGGTCGGTTTACTGTCGCTTCTGTGTTTGGATCCGTTGAGCACATTCTGATTTCGCACAGGAAACCAAGCTCTTTGTATTGTACAATTGTAAATATTGTTCTAACTGTATATCGTGCAGACTAGATAGACAAGTAATGCTTTCAGTTATTGCAGACAGTAATGCGTTGGTTTTGGCTATGTTAGGGTTTGGGTTTGTTTGACGCGGAAATGTCTATATCTGATTCGGCAGTTTGCCTGGTAATTAATCTTTAACGAGGCACAAATCATAGCATTAATTTGTCTTCAATCGTTACAGCACTTGGTTGATTTATTAATCCACTTTGTACTAATTGGCTTCCCTTTTGTTTTTTATTCAATGGACGATTGTTTGCGTCTATCCTTCAGAGTCCATGTTTCTGTTGTTTTCCATCCGTTTACTTTCATTTGCTTTGTTTTTCCAGGAAATCTGTAGTTACAATGGAGCTGATTTAGAACGGGATGCACAGACCACACAAAATTTCTCGTCCTTCTTACTCGAAGTGGCCAACGCCTATCCGGCGCTGGCACAATCTATTCTACCACTTCTGCGACCACGTCTAGATGAGGATCCCTATCAAATGCGCAATTGCGTATTGGGGATCATTGGAGAGGTTTTGTCGTCGTTTGCCCGTCGAGAGCATTTGGATCCGAAGGAGTCATTGCAGCGTGATCGACTTATGGATTTGTTACAGGTGAGGCTTCCATTATCTCACAAAGCTAGACTGTGACATCTGACTGCACGAATCTTACCGCCAAGTCGTCCTCTTCACATTGAGACATTTAGCGCAGCATTGTGTAATGCCTGACCAAGCCAGCTCATTGATGGTCATGCGGTTCTTGGGCTCTTGGTAATCGATCGGCCAGCTATGCTATGAAAAAAAGCGTAAGTGGAGTACCTCCGAAATCTGGGTCGTTCGTCATACCACCAGCACGTACGCTTGCGGTGTACGAACGTGCAACTGTATTGTGACGCAAGCTCAGAATTCCAAAAACGCGAGCAACTGTCGAAAAGCGTTGTTGCTTTCAGCCTCCGTTACTTCTAGTGCTGCTGCCTTAGTTAGGTGACTTGACAACAGCCAACTTCTGTGTGATATAAGGTGTCGCTTGATGGTGTAATAGCTAGGGTCCTGCCTCCGAATCAAACAAATGGCCTCCTAGTTGTCTCGCCTGTGGACTTTGCATTATTATTTTCGTACCGTCTCAATCCACGGATGCTTCGTACTTAAATGAACTAACAAACCGCTTGTGGGATAGCCTGACGGGATCAGTTAACAGGATATAAATTATTGTAGAATGAATCTGTTGTTTCGTATTCAACTTACTGTGCATGTTTCACCTAATGCTCTACATGCTTTCAATCTTGCTTTGCTCAATATAAGTGGCACTTACTTTTATATCTCGATCCTTCAGGAGCATATTCATGATATCAACGGGTATGTGCGTGCCAAGGCTTTACAAATTTGGTATGCAATCGTCTCTACAAGGGTAAGTCGGATTCTTCCTTACGACCACCTCTAGCAACGTTATGCTATTGTTCACAATTCGCGATTTTTTCAAGTGGATTCTTGTACCGAACAGCTCAGTCGTCGATTGGGTGCGTTGGATCTAACTAACTGTTCACTCACTGTTTGTGTACACTTGCACTCTTAGGGTCTTCCTGTCCGTCGCCAATCTCAATTTACTTCCCTACTCGTTGGTCCGCTTGGGGCGATGATGGATGTCTCCAGTTTTGCTCGGCGTTATGCTTGCAAAACGTTAACTGCTATGGTTCTACAAAGTCCAGCCACAAAGGTAATTTACACTTTTGGCATCCTACTTCTCTGCGATATAGACTGTAATTTTTTGTTAGTCGCCCTTTTATTCGCTATGTAGAATGCGTTCTCTGTGCGTTAGGCGGATGACCGCAGTCACTGTGTAGACGACTTCCAAGATCTGCCATAAACCTATCTGACAAGTTTAAATAAGTTTCGACAACTTTTTGTTTTTCAAGACGGTCGTTTTACATTACAATCTTCCGCTACAGTTTATTCATTATCAATTCTGTTTTCGGATACACAAACAGAATCGAACGTTGTTTATGTGTGTAATGGTTTGCTTCCTCGTGTAAGGCGACAACCATGTATTATTGATAGTGTGGCAAATGTGCCTAGTTAAAAGAGAAAAATCCGAATTTATCCGGACTCGAGCCGGCGATCGGAACAGCATATCATTACACAGAAAGTGCCCCACCGGCTGTAAGGTAATCAGCCACGCCGCGAACTTAGTATCTTCACGTTTGGTTTCATTTACTCAACCATCTGACCCTGTCTTTGTCGGTGTTCAGTAGTAGCATTGGTGGATTTCACGGATAACTTCTTGATGAATCCTGGATCATTCACTGTCCCCCACTTTGCACAGTGGGTTGAATGAGTGACTGAGCCTGGTCGTGAATTTTCTGATCTCCCGGCCCGGCTTCGTAGTCCAATTGGTAGGCCACTTACCGCATAAGGTGTGTCGTTCCTGCCGTTGAGTCTCTTCTAACGTTCTATTTGTTTGTATATATCCCAAGCCGTATTGTGCACCGGTTAGGATATCGCGGATTTCCCAACTGCTGTTCTTTCTATTCACCCCTTTTTCTTTTTACTATGCAGCTGACTCCAGAGGAGCTACAGCAAGTTCTTAATAAGGAAACGAAACGTTTGGAAAATTTGGAGGAGCTTCTCGGTAAGTTTCACTTGCTTGCAGTTAATATAACGGGCTTATGTGTACGACCTATGCATCGTTTGTTGACCAGTACCAATGTTTGGTCATCAGTGCTGTTACATTACACTGTACAAGTCTGAAGACAAACTGACCGACAACACCGATAAAAGTACAGTTGGCAGGGAAGAGGAAGGTTGTCTTTTATGTCAGTGTATGCTTTGCACGCGGTTTCAGTTTTTGATCGATTTGGTGTGTCGGATTTTTTTAAATTATATATTATATATATATATATATATATAGGATTAGGTGTAAAAGGCGAATATCGAATGATGGGTATTTATTGTGACGTCTCAAATTCACAATAGGATCTGTTGTCAAGCAAAATGATGAAAAATTATCCATCGACTACTGGCTCGTCAGCATGTTTGTCTGTCTGTCGCTCATCTTCGCCGTATTTGTGTGATCAGTGGGTTGTAGTGAGTCTCCTGGTCGATGTGTCTGTTGAAAGCATTGTGAGTAAAGATCGATTCAAGAACTAGTCGTTCTTGCTTCTCTTTTGCTAATCCGATCATCCCGGTGTCCGCCAGCTTGGCCTCGTGACATGTGGTTGCGCAGTATTGCCAAAAGTGTGGTTTCCGGTCTGCTAAGTGGTGTTCGTGTAGACGTGTCATCAACTGTATATCAGTTTCACCTACTTAGGATTGGTCACAATCTTGGTAGGGAATAGAGTATATTACAATCACTCGCTCATGCGCTTCAACTTGATCTTTAACTTTACAGAGCTTATTTCGAAGGTTGTTTGTTGACCTGTGGGCGATTTTGATTCCATATTTTCCCATAATGCACTCGGTTGCCTCCGAGATTCCGTTTGTGTGAGGCAAGGTAATTTTACCTCGCTCACATCTGGCTTCCTATTACTTCTTGTTCGGATGAGGTGAAAGAGCTTTCGAAAAATTTTGGTAGCGGCCGCTTGTTTCACATCGATAGCGCTTGATCCTCTCGTAGTTGCTTCTGCAGTTATAAGCGAGCAGCTTTACGGGCCGAATTGTACTCGTTGTTGGATGGAATATTCCATATAGTTAGAAACAACAGTCGGTCGTGTCCTAGTGTACGCGTTTATGAATGGTCTGTAGTAGCCGTTTGACATGATTAACTTATACAGGTATTCTCTTTTTCTTTTTGTAGTTCAGGCGTACTGCAGTGGATGACTGCTCGACGATATAAGGTTCACACACAACTGTTTGTGTAATCGGATGGTTACTATCGAACGACAGTGTAATGTCGGTAGTTGTTGGTTTGCTTTGTGCGGTCGTCTGTATAGTTCCATCAGATTGTCTCAATAATAGTACATCCAAGAATGGAAGTGATGCGTTAGCGAATTAAAGTTCCGGTAATACCTTGTTGATGGCCTTATGGAAAATGTCGATTTCCACACGCTTAGAGGTAGCAAACCTACCGTTCACATATCTCAGCCATAAAGAATTGCATAACGACTTCAGCAAGCGGTCTTGGTAGCGATGATCTCATTGGTGTTTGTTGTTATTGTTGTTATTGATGTACTGTACCTTCAAATTGTAAGCAGGTTTCTGTACAAAGTTGTGCTAGATCTATGACGTCGCTTATAGAGAATTTAGTGTGTTCTTGCCACTGTACATTATCTCGCACATATTGGCCAATGCGTTTAACGCCAGTTTGTTCGGGATGTAAGTGAACAGCGAACGACCGATACCATTACTTCCTCATCTAATTACAGGCTTCGTATCTTTTTGAGGAAGTTTATGGCACTGCATATATATATGAGGGATTATTTCTGAGTATCGGTGGAATTAACCTGCATTGGAAGTTTGCTGAATTATAGACTGGAGCTCCCCTGGTTGGAACGATCGGTCTCAAGGGTATGTTGTCTTTGTGAATTATATATATATATATGTGAAGTGATAAACGTGCTACGAGAATCCGAATGCTATAGCCACAAACTGACGTTAAGTAGAGGAATGCTTTAATCCTGGTATTACAGCCTTTATTAGGTAGATTTTTGTTGTAAACTCCCCTAAGCGATACGCTGGTTCGATCTCGGTATAGTGGTGCGCTCGATAAAATCGGATTCTCGTCCCGGTACTAATTAACACGAATCCCTCGGTTCCGAATAATACCACGACTGTCTCCGTATTCGTTCCCAAGACAAGCCCAAAAGTCGCGTTGAAAGGAAACCGCTTTGTTCCGCCCCAGATTGTATGCGACAGAAGCGACAATTACAAGGTGTTTATAGGGCGCGTAATGATCAAACATTCCCAAGACTTCAAAGAGAACAATTACCGGAAGAAAAAGAGTTAGGGTCGCAAATAAGCATAGCGGTATAAAAAGCCTCGACCGCTATGAACAGTTCCGCTAAGTAGAACTGAGCCAATCGTTTTTTCTTTCTCACGACGGAAGCGGTTTGGGACGATAACAGGGTGGGCGCCATGACAATTTTGCATACGCTATTTAATAAAAATCCAGAACACCAAAACAACTAGGCATAGGCAACTGCAAGGTTTCAGACGCAGTTACTTGTCTTGAATGGTGAATCTTGCAAACGCTCGTGCGGCACTGACAGGCACGCGTTGTCTGTGTGTGCACAGTCAACAGGGCACAGCGGTATCCATGGCTATGACAGAACGCTGAAAATATATGTTTGTTGTCTACCTGTTTCTTGCATATTCCACCGTTGTTGTTCACACCATGTCATCATCGTCAGAAACACCACACAAACAGTCAATGCACAGTGGTTTATTTACGCAACTGTAGAGTAGTACCGTCTGTAGTCACGTTATACACCTTGTCTCTTATTGGGCGACGGGTCCCTCTAAGTTTTCTCTGTTTTACGCACCCGTTTTAACCTTCAGTCTTTAATTCTCACGCCTAATTTTGATCCATTTTGATCACGGTGACCCGCGTAGTTGTTGTTCGTATTTTGTTGTTTGTCTCTTAAACCTCGACTGACTTTGCAGCGATTGCCTTCAAGCTTTAGCGACCACTGCTACTCGAAGTGTTTGAAATAAGTAAGGATTTACAAATATCGTGGTGGCCATTGAAGAATGCGGCCATCGGACCATAAAGCCTCCAGACCGCTCTGTTAAATAAGGTTCATAGACGCAGGTTGTTAACGTCTTTTGAATCGCCTTTTCGGTGACTGCAAACACTTTTCGACATAACAGCTTATTTGCAAACGGTTTTCTGCTTGCTTCGGTATGGTCCTTGTTTGTATTCCTTTTTCCCTGCTTCTCTTACCATTTTGCTTTTTTGCTGTCAGGCGCAATAGCAACTCGATCCGCACTCTAATCAAGCCAAGCTCACCTGATTATGTTTGTGTTTATGGACTGAGCTGTTTCGAAAAAGCTACTTGTTACGTAGCTGATAGCCCGCCGTTAATCGGTATGTATGACGAATAGCAATCAATCAGTATACGGTCATCTTCCTTAATTTAGCCAATCGGAGACCGATACTACTATTGGGAGATAGTGTACAATCGTCTTGGGAACCAGCTCGCATCCTTTTTGTTCTAGGTCATTGTCGGTTGCCCGGAGATCAAACATATTCAGATGGTTCGGTGTCTGATGTGCAAAAGCGTTTGGGTTCACTCGAAGTCATTCCTAAAGTGTACAATTTTACCTGTATCGCCTAATTCTCAAAGTATCATGCATTCACGTGTCTGAGGATCTTGGTTCCTCGTCATAACGAAGTGTGAACCCGAAATTGTCTGTTTTCTAATCTACTTTAACGTAGGGCTTATATATCGAGACTTCTTTCGATACAACCGTATCCACTGTCTGTCAGTAGCTCGGGTGACCAGTTGGACGGCTGTTGGAAGTGCTCAGCTCAGCGTCTTAAGCGTCGTTGCAGGTTGTGAATAGGCTCACCACTGGCTTCGCGGATTACCTCGCACACACCTGGCTTCCTACTACTTATTCGGATGAGGTGGAAAAGCTTTCCAAAGTTCCTGATAGCAGCCGCTTGTTTCTCCTCGATAGCGCGATGTGTCTAACACGCCCCGTGATCTTCTCGTAGTTGCTTCCACAGTTCCAAGCGAGTAGCCTTACTGACCGAATTGTACCCGCTGCTGGATGGAATATTCCTGTGAGCGTCCAGAAGTTCCGGGGACCGCATGGAGACCCAGCGGTTGATAGTCAAACGTGCAGTATTACTACACAAGGCGTTACCGTGCCGTATATGTGCCAAATTTGCTTCAAGATCTATTGATGGGTGTGGTCCTAAACTAGAGACAAGCGCACTCTGGTCAGTGTGGAACACTTGTGTCCCTACGAGTTTAGATACGTCAAGTAGTGTATGACGACGAAGTGGCCTCCCACCAAAGCACAAAGCGAACTTGGCATACAACAGTGTATGACCGGAATCCACAAGGTGCTCCAGGTTGACTTGCAGTCATGGAAGAAGCACCGTCACCGATAGCTGACAGCTGTGTGATCAGTCTGTCTCCACGATTAACTCGGTGATGGAGGTCACTAGTTGGCACATGGACTCCCAGAACGTCGAAACGTAGTACGTCCAGGAAACAGGTCGTTATCACCACGGAACCACAACAGATGTTCGCCGTTGTAATGCCGTAGTACCGTTAGAGTGCAAACCATCTAAGTCACGCTTATCAGCGATTAATCTGCCTACTTGGGCGTCCAACTCTCCCGCCAGTACTGCAATGTCCGTGTGCCGCACGGCGTGCGGAAGCTTATTGAACTGATGATAAGAATCTTCTTTAAGTGCATCTGAACAATAATTTTTCCGAAACAACAAACAAACAGTGTCCGTGTTGGGCGCCTCTCGATGGTCTAGCCGCACCTTCAAGTCTGACAGCACAAAGACGATTGTTGTCGGGTGTACTGTCAAGCAGCGTTCTCTCTGAATATGCGCTTATGGCAGTTCCTACACTTAATTAACCAGTGGTTTGAACCGCAGAGTCTCCAGATAAGCGCACGTTGTGCCTGTATGGTGAAGCGGCTGACGGACATTAGATATGTACCACTTAGCTAGAATCTTGAATCAGTATTTCTACAAGACGACATACGTCGATGGCGAGGGTCTTCAAAGTAGTTGCAAGAGTTGCATGCTGGCCTGTTGACATAAGTGTTTGAACATTGCCCACACCTTCGGACTCCGTTCGTATTCACTGGTTTTTTGACGTTTATCCACCCTCGGAAACAGAGGTCTCGCTTGAGATCAAGTCTCAAAAACGTCGCAAAACTCCCGATCCAGACAGTCTTTCCTGCTTATTTTATACATGAAGGTCCAGCCTCAGTTAAAGAGCTGACGGCTGTGCTCGGGAAACCCTGGGTAAATGAGATTTTCCTAGGTGACTGGGATTTGGCTAACACGCACTGAAGGATTAGTTTGATTGCTACTGTGTCCAAGTTGCTTACAGCCATTGTACTTCGTTGACTAAGCAAAACGTGCTTACGGCATATCCGTGAGAAACAAGCTGAGTTTCATCCTAGCATCTCAAATGAGTTGCGACGAGGTTGTTCAACCTCCCCGTTCCTATCCAACTTTGCAACAGACGGAATCATAGACTGTATACTGATAGACTGCGAATACGGTGGGGTGGATTTGCGCCCAGTCGTTCGACTTCTAAACATACAGTATGCTGACGACATTGCCTTAATCTGCTAACGTTCACAGGGAGCCCAGATCGTCGTAGACAGATTTAAGTCTCTTTGTGCATCGTGGTAGTTTTTCTTCCTTCATCTTACACAGTACCTTCCTTCTCCTCATATTGTGTATATAAATATATCAACTATCAATGAGATATAGGGATTTACCCTATCGGTTTCATAAATCTTTGATTTATCCATTGAAATTTCTTACCCCTTTGAGACATCCACACTCTTTAAGGGTTTTATTATTTCTGACCTATTTCCGTTCTCCATCGGTCTCTGTCATCATTACTCAAGGGTTTGTCAGTGAGGTCTACGAAAATTTACACAGTAAGTTCGGGCTTCCGACCCATCCGTCTACGACCTGATGTAACTTCTGGTCGTGTCTAACCAGGTACATCCTTTTGTAACACACAACGGTGATCCTGGTACTCTTCTTTAGAATGTTTGATCATTCTCCCTAACTTCCCTATCCATGTAGTGTTGTTCCTCGTCTCATCATAATTTTTCTTGGTCCAATTAGCCCGTTGATATTCATGTTCGTCTATCGGTCTTAATCAGGGTGACTCAGCTGTTTGCGTCTCGATGTGTGTATTTCGTCAGTATCCAGTCCGTAAGCAATCCACTGTTTCGCATAGCACCAGAGGCCTTAAGGTCAGACAATAGTTGGTTGGGAACATTGTCCTGTTTTGCGCATGTTGATACTAATGACCTACCCGCATCTACGTTATTACTGACCCGTTTGTTATGTTTCTTAATGATAATCTTCGTAAAAAATTATCCTTCGATTCGAGACATAGAATCATCAGGCCAGATCTGTGTACATGTGCATGTGCTCTACTGAAATACAGAACTACTAGGAAATTTATACGTTGATTGGTATAACCAGACAGTTTCACGTTGGGATATTATATGGCAAAAGCTGACACACGGTTAACAGAGTGATAAATAGATACGGTTGCCTGCCCTAAATTATCGCGTGTTGAACTCGAATCGACGGTATTTTTGTGACCACGATTGACACAAAGCATTTTTATATAGATAAATTTCTGCGCAGATTTTTGTGACACATTTCAACATGCCAACTTTTGGAACAAACAAGTTTTGCGTTGAAATCTGGGACCGCTAAGTTTGGCGGCGCACATTGATTAGCCAACGAGAAGTTGCTTTTGATTACACTCGAATGGAGGACGCCAGTTTTATTGATGGGAGCCGAATTAAATATTAGGTTCCCAGACTGTTTCATTTATTTTCACAACTAGTCAAGTACATTAACTGAACCACTCCCGTCCGTTTTTCATCCCGATTGTTAGTCACCGCAACCGCTACCTTCGATAAACGAAAAATGGACGCTGCTAGATAAAGGCATGATGTTTTTGCTAAATCACGGAACCTGCACGCTCCCCAATCGGTGATCGTAGAACCGGTGGTGTAGGAGATGGAGGCATAGCCCGTAACATAAAGTTTGTCGGTTCACATCTCCGTGTGGCTTACTGTGCCTGCTTGGTTTGACCGAAGACAGCACCAGTGCTGTCTAACAAACGAACATCGAAGAGTGCTCAGAACAATATAATATCTTGTTATCGAGGCCGTTATTAGCGTACATAAGTCATGTGAGATGGATTGCGCCCATCTGATCTATGTGGAGTTACTGTCACACTTATAGCTTTCCTTCTTATCATGACTGTGATGAAACCGGTGTGTATGTGTTTGTGCTTGCATGTCCACATCTTGTTAAGAAGGTTGATTAGTAGAATAATGTTCGTCATAAAATTCCCATGTGTAGAAGACCTATGATGCCGTATGTGTACATTTTATGTACTTTCATCCATCGCAAACGTAAAATGCCAAATATATATTAATCAAATGTGGTAGGCAAAACAGGCAGAGTCAACCAGAAATGACGTGGTCGGTGTCACTGCAGTTTACTCCATTGCTTCAACGACTTTTGTTCACATACCACGGTCTGATAGGTTTGTACGGATATTGCCTCCCTGAACGCCAGTGAATTTGAGTTTCGATTATTTGGTAATAGTCGGAACAGGTTGGCGGGGTAATCTGAATGTCCTGTTGTTTAGAAGTGTTTATCAATCGGGAAATTCGTATTTCTATTTACTTGATCCTATTTGTAATGCGTTGTGTCAATATTTGTACCGCCCATCCGTCTGTTTAGGTAAGCGCCAAAGTAACTGCAAGGAGAGCGATATATGACGTAGGATGCAGGTAGATGAAGCAAACGTTACACTACGGTTCGAATGTTTAACTCGTTGGTAGATTATATGTCATTATGCTTCCGGATACGTAGGTTTCACTGGTGAATCTGCCTTCCTATCCTAGCCGTACTGAATCAGAGACACCCCATTTTTCAAATTCAATTCGATCAATCTTGATAGGCATAAAAATGTCTGACTTGGCTTGAGATTGTTTGACATCATCATCTCCATCATAGACAGCAATACATCAGTGGTTCACATTGATGTTTAACTGCCACACAACCACGAAAAAACACAAACCTGGTACAGGAAGACAGAAGAAAAGCAGGGGAAGAGAAGGGACCTAACCACTAAAAATAGCTTCGTCTCTATTCATATATTCAACATCAAGACGCCTACACCTTGCAGACAAACAACTGAGTTGTAATATACATCTCGCACTATTACCTTATACATGCGACCTTTGAGCCTGAGAGATACATCTCTATCGCCAGAGGTGCCCCAGATTGGCAAATATCACCCTAGCCTTGGAGATACGCGCTTCCGTTTCATTCGCTACACTCCGGTCGCCACTGGTGCAACTTCCTGAGTACACAAATCGGTCAACAACTTTCACGACTTCATTATCTTATATTAAATCTACGGAATCACAACTATCTTGCAGAAGCACTTTGAGGCTGCAAACCGCGTTCCGAAGTACCTAACAGGTTGTGAAGTAGTGTCTGGCATTGTTTGTGCTGCTTACAAGTTGTCAAACAGCAACACTATGTCGTCCGTATAATCAAGGTAAGTCAATCTTCCTTCAGATAGGAGGTCCACGCCGCCGGCGTCTTGTGACTGCTGGAGACAATCCTTCATTATTTTGTCTGGCAGAATTAAACAAAGTGGTGAAAGTGGACAGCTTTGACGCACGTCGCTCTTGATGCTGAAACTGTCGGATAGTTCACCATGAACCCTAACCTGAGGTGGGGTATCGGGATACAGCGCTGACAGTGTGTTCACGTACTTAATCGGTACACTCCTGCGTTTACGCGACTCTAAAATTGTGGATCGATCCATCGAATCGAACGCACCTTTATGATTGAGAAATACGGTATTTATTGGTCGGTGGTACACATGACGCTGCTCCAAAATTTGTCTAAGAGTAAAAAATGTGGAAGAGACCCAACTGCGAAAAATCTTTACTTCGACTGGATTCGAACCGGTGACAGAAACAGCATGCCCAAACGCGGCAAATGCTCTACCAGCTGAGTTACGAAGCTGTCGCTTCTAAGTTATCGGATCTGCCAAACTATTAGTCATTAAAAATGTCGTCAATACATCCCCGCCCAGGGCCAAATCCTGCCTGTTCTTCCCTAATGTTTGCCTCCCCAGCTGCAGTGAGTCGGCAAAGTATAATGGATGCCAGGACCTTAGTAGTTCCTGGGGTTCAACTAATTCTTCTGTGGTTTTCACAAGGGCCCCTGATACCTTTCTTGAATATAGGAACTACTATCAAGTGACCCCAGTACGAAGGGATGGTCTCCGTTGTCCACACATAGTTAAACAACTGCGTGAAAGCCTGTACTAACGCCTCGTCACCTTCTTTGATATCTGTCAGCACGAAATTATCTGAGCCAGTTGCCCTCATCATCATCATCCAGTTGCCAGTAGCCCTATTACGTTTGAGAGCCGAGATGCGATTGCGAACCTCAGTGTGCGGGAGTAACTCTACCGATCAGGGTGCTACACTTCAAGTTTGTAGCGACAACACAACAGAAGCATGAGGCCAGCTAAATTGAGTCCCAAAGTGTTCCGCTCTCTGGATTTATTATAGACGAGTGTGCCTTCTGCAGTAGCAGGGATAAGTTTAAATAGATTGTTTTACAAGTAAATGTCCATGGCAACGGATCATTTTTTGTGAAACAAGTCAAAGCAAGATATAAATTTATGTACCTCAGAAGTAGATTTTGGTCAAGAAAACCATGAAATGTTCGCCAATAATAACTGATAAAATTGTAAGGTACAATGGTTAAATGGAAGTGGAACTAGAAGGTTCGAACGCAGTGCGAACTAATTAAAAGGTTTACATTGTTATACACTTAGTCGTACAATGGTTCGAGATATGTGTGTTTGTATGGCCTCTACTTCAAGCTTAATGGCTGTTATGTAAAATGTATCCGCCATTCTTTTTGACTCTGAGCTAATCTACACGACTGATGCTTGCCATATTAACAGTGGGTTCATTATTCTCTAAGAATTGTGCGTATAGGTGAAAACATGCAGGAGCCCTTGTCTAAATCTTCTTACAAGGTTAGATAAAGATTAGAACAGGTCTAACAGAAGAACCAGACTGTTATCTGAGCATTTGGGATTCGTCAGTGACCGTGATGGGGTATGTCCGTATAACGTTACACCACCAGACCAGCAGTTATATCGATCTGTTCAGGGTTTTGGTGTAATTCCTCAATATACCTGAAAAACTATAGAACACTATGACTAATATAGTGTACAGGCCTTTTTACAATCCTGAAATAAGTTTATGAAGAGTGGAACTACTTTCAATCGAACCTCATAAAATAGCTCCCAATCATTTAATTTTTACTTTTTTGTGGATCGACACCCTCGGAATGTGCAACTCATTGCTGCCCCATAAGTTGCTGATAACGACTGCAACGAGCGAAGGGGAAGATATATTCACACATTTTGAGATATTCATAGACAAGCTACGATCCTTTGACCATTCGTTAAAGCCAAACAAATCGTGTTAATTTGGGAAAACTAGAAGAGGTTAAACCCGAACCAATGTAATGGACGCATTTGGAAAGCCTGTTTCTTTTTGATCATGACATTTAATCCATGCAAACTGATATTGAAAAGAGGAGCATGATAGCCATTAAAGTACATAAGAGTACGCTCTCACATGTTAGGACACAACGTTATTAGAACATGCATATTGTGTTGCGTTAGTAAAGTAATCGCATAATAGCCTGATTAGGTTCCGTGACCCTGTTGCGGTTGTCACAGGTTGCATTATCACATTGATAGATGTGGATTCAATGCAAGATGTTTCATGTTCTAAATGGCATCATTTATTATTATCAGTGGTTTGTCCTACGTGTTTCAAAACTTGGGTGGTAACACAGTACTACTGACGTTCGGTTTATGTTCCCCGCCGATTTTGCACGCTACCGACACCAACGTAAACTTGATTCAAGTGGAAAAGAGCAAACGCTATTGCGTTTCGATGCTTTTGCTGACGTGCGATTTATTTCGTCGCTTCTGGATCTGCGGGAACGTTTAAGGCACTTGAAAACCCAGATTTGTTCATGCTCTTCGTGACCATCGTCGATGTGCTCACCTATTTCGGGATCAGAGTCCCAGCGGATAGTTAGAGATGTTCAAATGTTACATTCATATGTTCGTGTGGTCTTTATCTCGTGCTTTATAGCTGACACGTAAAACACATTTATCAGTCTCCTTGACTTTGATGTAACATACAAAACTGTCGCTCGCCTGCATACACTGAGCCAATCGAGTCGTCAAAATGTTCCCAGTGCTGTATGCGGTGTATTTTTAAATAATCAGTTTTCCAACATTCGTGTCTATTGTCAGGTGGCTATGTTTTTTCAGGCCTCCCTCCGTTTTCTTACTCTTGAACGCTTTAGCTTTCGCACAATCCTCCGGTCGCTTCACCACAATGCATAACTGTCATGTTGGTAGGTGGTGATGTACAATCTGCTTGTTTTGAATGCATATGCCCCAAATTGCTGCATGTAGAAGATCTGTTGTGTGCATGATCATAGTTCAAACATTTCCCTGGCAGAGCATTCACGGTGTCACGGATTCACCTGGCATGTAATTTGCCGTCCAGGTGAATACGGACTATATATATATATATATATA
>JTDE01003399.1:41422-58202 GCA_014338405.1 Paragonimus skrjabini miyazakii | reverse complement strand
GTTAGTGATTGGAGTTAACGTTACAGTCACTGTAACCTCCTACGAGATGATCAGGCGAGACTGAGCATTACTCACAAGCAAAGGTGGCTAAGCGTTAATACTTCAGCCTCGTTTAATGTGAGGTCAGTGTCTCAGTGGTTAAGCACGGTTACCCCGAAATGGTTATCTGGAATTAAAATCCCCATTGTGGCAGGGATATGCATTACCGACGAGTTCTATCAGGAACAAAAATGGAGTGATGCCTTTAAAACCAAGGTGCACAAGAACCTACCGTCAAATGTAAACGGTGTTCAGTATATACCAGTTAAATCTGCGACTGCTCCTCAGTACTCAGCGTTTGATGTTACGTAGCTTTTGTTTGTTATCTTTTGCTAGGTTTTGACTCGCTTCCCTGCCAATTCGTGTGCATGCTTGTATTAGCCTCATTAAACCCTTGCGTTCCCACTTAGTCTTATTCTGCTCCAACCTTACTCTATTAAGCTCGTCGTTGATTTAAAATCGCGGTCAGAACGGGACTGTGATAGGTAGATGTTGTATCGTAATCAGTGAACCACTGTTCTTGAATTACACGTTTTTTTATGGCTATTCATCTGTTACTTTCGAATAAGGCATGATTCACCTCTTTACCTTTTAGTGGAATATCATTCCGTTGTTTCCTTCAACAATACATTGCTTGCACGGTATGAAGGTAATTGGAGCAGTTTGTAACATAGCCATAAAGTTGTCCCTATCCCAATCGATTTTATCCCAGTCTCCCATTATATCGGTATTGCAACCTGTTACCAGTATTGTTGTTATCCGCGTAGATCTTTCACTTGGTGGTGAGCTGAAAGATCTAGACAACGTTCGCGTCAAATAAGTTTAGATGACGTTAGACAACATTTTGATTTTGGCCAAGCGTCTTAGGATTGGCCAAACATTCTGGTAGTGCTCCTCCAAAACCGCTGTTGTTACGAATGTATTATATTTGATGATGAACTTCTGGAAGTTGACGGGTTCGTGTTCGCAGGTAATCACATCGACTTCGGCAGGGCTTTCGAAAGTGAACCAGATACTTGCATCTTCATGACCGAGGTGGCCTTGGTCAATTCAGACCACTTCTGGAGTTTCATCCCCCTAAAGGTCATGGGGCATGTGTAGAAGATTAGCGTTAGTGCATTGTCTTACTACTCTGTGTAACGTGTCCCCCAGGTTATAGGACCTTTTCCATTCGGACGTATCGGGTGACATGACAAAATGAGGCTCGGGAGCGAGCATTTGACAGCGAAAGTCAGACGAGTTCGTTTACTCAGTGCGCTGAGTTCTAGGTAGCTTAGTTTTCAGGTCGCTGGTTTACTAAGCACGACTGTCGGCCGAGACACTGGTTATTTCGGTAGGTTCTGTTTGAGTTTTGATAGCTTAAATCACTCATGCCTCATGGTTGTTTTGTGTTGTTAAAGTCGAAACCCTCAACTTATATAGCTTGTTTGCTAGGCCGTCTACTGATGCCACAGTTGAATGACGCATTGGGCGATATGCAGAGAACTGACAACAGTTTCTGGTAGATCACTAACTTACTGCCCTTAGATGAGGGTCCTTTGCCTGTCTGTGACTGAGGACAGTAGCCAATCCACTTCAGGGCCATCAGCATCACCATTAGTTTGGATAAACTATAGGCAATTGACAAAGTAAGAAACAATGATTACTGCGGGGAAACTATCATGACTGTATTTTTTAAGGTTTCATAATATAGTTTATTCTTATGACACAGCTGCCGGAGTGTTGGTCGTTTGAGTATAGACATTCGGATTTTACTAATTACGTTCCACCGCTTCCTTCTCTAATTTCTAAATCTGAGCTATTTGTCGTGGCTGTGGGATTTGTTAGTCGATATAAACTTATGGTTGCCACTAGTATGCATTCATCCTCCTTAGTTGTCGCGTCTGTCAGATGTCGCCCCGTTCAAAATGTCTCCACATTCCATTTGCACCGATCCCCTCCCACTTACTTGTCTGCACCCCCCAAGACTAATACATGGTTGTTTAAAATTAACACATTTTACCGTTTCAACTGTCTCTGTTGATGTATTCCCAAGATCACCATGCCGCAGCGTCCTTGACAAGTAGCGAGTGACTTATGGCCATCGAACATGTTTGAATTAGTCCCGTCCAATCCTATGTCTGTACGTTGCCGTCGCCTTCACGTACTCGCACGGTAGTTGGTTATTTCCTTGGTATTCTACGACTAGGCTCAGTAAGTGAGTTACAGATTCAGGCTAGCTGGCCATATAGATTGTGGCTTCTGACCCCGGAGGACCGATTACCAATCAGCGACAAAGTGATCACTCTTGAAGATCTTTCGGAACTATGCGTTACACAGAGTTCTATAATCAAGTTACTTGACATGTACCGCAAAACCGTCCAGAATGTATTTATGCATAAAGAATTAATTAATTAGCAAATAAGTGATAGAATATCACAAAAGAGGTGCAAACCTAAAGTTGATCAGAATTTTGATGACGCCAACGAAAGTACATGCGCGAAACACATGGCGATGTTCTTGCTGTGATGTGTTTTTTATGTCGCCAGCCGATGCATTTTGCTGACGCATCGCAAGTTGGAAAGTTCAAGGCGTCTTGGGTTTCGTCGAGCTGGTGAAGAGGCAGATGAAGTCTGAGATCCCTCCACTGGCTACAGTTTGGTTTTCTTCGCCGTGATGAAGGTTTCGAAATGACCGATTCTCCATTCTACTCTCCGTTATTGTCATCTCTCTTATGAACCCATTTCCTTTGCGAACATTGATATATCCAAAACTTTTGACCACATCTCTCACAATTCTCCTCTTCGTGCTGCATCATCATATGGCGCTCCTCCGATCACTTCGGACTAACTTCAGAATGTTTACTCCTCTGGCCTATCTTTTTATGGCAACTTTTCCTTCTCTCTCCAACGCGGTGTTTGCCAAGGGGACCGCCTTTCTCTCCTTTCATCATGTTCTTGGATGAAGCTCTTTCTGAATCCTGTCATCTTAATCTTGTTTTCGACTCACCAGGCGGCGACTTGGACTACTTAGTTAATGCGAACAACATTATTTTGTTCACTGAGTCATGAGAGGATCTGGCCATCCGCATGGAGCGCCTACAGACGAAACTCAACACACGGAGCCTCTCAATCAACACCAGCAAGTTCTTTTTCAGCTCATATCTTGGTTGGAGGACACTCTACAACCACGATGTTGGGCCACCGTCCCCTCACTATAGCCAGTGACGCCGTACCAGCGTTTTCGGTTTCCTCGGTGTGGCAAGTTGTAGAAATACCCTCCAACTGGAAGGGGAAGCTCTCAACTACCGCCATTTCTAAGACGCCCAGGATTTTGGAGGAACTGAGCCGCGCCACTCTGAAGTCTCAACAGCGGGTGGAAATCTTACGATCGCATCTGATCCCCCGCTTGATCCACCAGTTAACTTTGGGGGTCGTTCACAAGAAGACACTCAATTGCATCGACTGCCAGGTGAGGTCAGCGCTTCGTAAATGGCTCCGACTCCTGCATGACACAAACAAAGCTTTTTACTTAGGACTCGACGCAGGCGGCTTAGGTTTCCCTCACCTTCAATCGCGCATCCCTTTTAACCGTAGGTCCCGTTCAAACCGTCACCTTGCCACTGCCAACGGATTTCTCCATTGGGCTCTGATGGAGCCGTCGAGCCAACCATTTCTTCGACTCGCTCTAAGTACTACCACGATCGGAGGGGAGGTCGTGAAAAACAAACAGGAGGCCGCGGTAGCTTGGTGCAGGTCCCTGTGGAACACATTTGACGGAACCGGTCTGCGCAACTCCCCCACTACACCCCAAGCTCATAACTAACTGCGACGACCTGACCAAATTCCGCTAAGTATTTACATCCGCTCTCTTAAACTATACGCCGGTGTTCTTCCTATGAAAAGCCGTCGGAGTTGTGGAATACCGACAACGACCGAGCAATTAACCTGCCTTTGTAATTCGGCGGTTGAATCAATTTGTCACTTATTAAAGACGTGTCCTGTCACTCATGACGCGCGTTATCGGCGACACAACGAGATCGTGAATTTTATCGGCAAACTCCTTCGACGGAAACGATCGTCCTTCCCTGAACCGCATATCCCCCATTCTAACACGTACATTAAGCTGGATTTGATCATATTTACCGGGGACGTTGTCCACGTTACGGATATTGCTATCTATGACCCACATAGAATGATCAACAGCTTCAAGTCTAGGAAGAATACATACGGATCCTTTGAAATGACCAAGTTCATTGCCGATTACCTACGTGGCTGCGATCGACGTTTCACGGGGATTGTCCAGCTCCCTGTGATATTCAACAACTGGGGTTTTACCCACCCGGAATCTAGTCGCTCGCTCCTTTCTCTCGGCATCAATAAAACCAACATTAGTGATTTGTGCCTTCAATGCATCCGTGGACCTTTGATAACTTATGATACATACATGTGCGGATGCAGTCCTCCCTCACTGTGATGCCAGACGTATAAAACAAACATTCTATTTGCCAAAATTGCAGAGTATTGGTGTTCATATTTTGATTTGTGTCCATGGCTAGCTCAACCACATGAAGCCATGTTTTCCTAAGCCAGGAACGTTCAACTCCGTCTTAACAACGTATGTACAGTAAATGATTGCCAGAAATAAATGGGTAGAGGTAAGCATATAATTTTTTCATCCTGAGGTAGACGTAAACATTTTCTGGTTGCAGTTGATGAGGATATACACGCTTCCAACGTTGACGGAACCACCGTGTACCACCGCAGTTTATCGATGCGGGCATTATCTACAACCTCGCCTCGACCATGGGGTGTATTCAACCTCCAGAAAGACTGACACAGTTACCTTGCAGGAGTGTAAGTGGGAGGTTGTTAGTTGTTAACTATGTGGCGTTATAATTGCCCGCGCCGTTTCCGTTGCCTTTTTTTCCAAAATGAAAAGTGTACTACACATCAACAGTCTGGACAGTGTTCACCATCAAATCCAGCACTTTTTTGACTGTCCTCTGATGTGACATTTCAGGAGGTTAACTGTATATGATTTTAATTGGGTGGTGTGTGTTTTTTCTTCATTGTGGTTGCTCTGTGTTAGATTCCTCCACGAGCGCTAGTTCCTTAAAGCAATCTTCCTCCTTTTACAAATTTTCTCCTCAGATCACAGTGGGTGGACTATGCTGTTTCGTTGTTTTTGTCTCTTCATTTCTGTGTACACATTCTAAAGCTGACCGACTGAGATCGCTGCAGCTCTGTGGTAATTGTGTTGAATTAACGCTTGTTCGGTTGACCAGTAACCGAGAATGCCATATTCAATCCCCGTCGTTCTCTTCTTTTTGGCATAGTATGATTTTCTGTCTACAATTATATTGGCCTGACGTTTGTAGACTGTGTTCATCTATTCTGCGTATAGGGGATGGAGAGTATCCAGGGGTTCATTCATAAATTTTTTTCTCAAATCACGTTCACCAATGTGTTCAACTTGGCCCGCTCATTTGGTGTACCTCGTTGTTTACGCTTCTCAGTTATTGCAGTTATTCTAACAGATCTCCAGCCTCATTATTTTGTCTCTCCGTTGAATTAGGTAAAGTTTGCCCATACGAGGACAACAGCGAACCTCCACTTCTTGAGATAGAGAATGTGAATCATGAACATACAAACCAAGTTCATGCCGAAAAACCCAGATGGCCTCATCAAGCAGGCGCAAACGGTGATCTTGATGAGCCATATCCAAATGGTAACAAGAGCGGACTTTCAGAGGCATCGAACGATGGCATGGAGGAAGATTTAGAAAGGCCGCTACCTATAGACGGCACAGAATTCGATGCCACCGCGGCCCTGGAGGCTGCCATTCATTCGGCCGCAGCCATTGCATCCCACACCCCTTCGACACCGCGTACTCCGCTCCGATCGACGTCGGTTGCTCACGCAGAGTTGTCAGCTGAGGCGCAACGTCAACGTGCTTGTGTGGCCTACCTTCAAGAAACGTTAGCGTTTTCCTCACTTGTTCATGTTGCTATACGCGATTTCCAAACAATGCTAGCTTCCAAAACGCTTACGGATGTCACAGAAGCTATCGATTTCTTTGTGACCGCTAAACACGCAGGTGTCCGAGGACTGGAAGCTGGTATTCAACAAATTTTTGTCCATATCTGGTCTCAAGACGAACCGATTAGAAAAGCGGTGGTTGAGGCATTCCGGTGAGCTTGCAGATTAATCTAACGAGACTGAATAAATTGATTAGTCTATCCCAAAACGTTTGCTACATTACGTTGAGGCTAATCAACTTAGTCTATTGTTGTCCTGCAGAATCTCGGCTTTCAAGCTTCTCACTTTAAGTACATTGATTGTCTTACGAAAAAACATCCGTAACCTTTGAATCTAATCTACACGGAAACCTAACACTGTAGGCAGTTTGAAATCAGTTGAATTGCGTTGAATAGTTTGTCTATTTGTGCTTCTTTCAACTCGGTTTTGTTCATCTGATTGGTCTTAGTTCAAAGTAGGAAGGATTGCTATCAAATTGTTCGGACGATCTCCGCAGTGAATGTGAATAGGGTTTTCCAATTTCATTAGAAGGGGACTTGTTTCACCCACGAGACTACGAGC
This sequence comes from Paragonimus skrjabini miyazakii, assembly GCA_014338405.1. Classification (NCBI taxonomy): domain Eukaryota; kingdom Metazoa; phylum Platyhelminthes; class Trematoda; order Plagiorchiida; family Troglotrematidae; genus Paragonimus; species Paragonimus skrjabini miyazakii. Next base: position 51,582 of record JTDE01003399.1, on the reverse strand, counting down.
AAATGATCTTTGGCATTTGTTAAGACTGACGAGCAGTGACTATAAAGTCCTGAGATTGCTCCCCAAGATCTTTAAAACACTCCATACTTGCTCGGTTATTGTCACTCCCGAAATGTTTGAACTCAAAATGTTCCGGCTCTTCCGTTAAGAAGTTGAGGTCTCACAGACCAGGTCATAACCCTAAACATTAACTCTTATTTTCTCGTATCAATATAAAACATACATCCTACTTGAATTAAGCTGCCTGCTCGACTGATGTTGTTTTAGGGCTTGCTGGTAGATGCATACACGGTCTTATCCATCATCAATCCCACAGGGATATTTTAACTTTGGTGTGACAGATATTTCTTTGGGCAACAACAAACGGGATATTCTTATAACCCAAACGATGGAGTTCCACTCAGTCACCTACCATTGTCTGACTGATAACTTGTCATTCGCTCAGCACGTTGTTTCCTGTCTTACAATACCCAGAGTCGTGTTCATTATCATGTTATCGACATCCGAGCTGTTATCCTAAGTTCTGAGCCCTTCATACTTGCCTATCTATTGCTACTGAAATTGTCCTTCACAAGTTCGTAAGATTCTTTGAAACACGTTCTAGCTTGGCTGATTCCCTTGCATTGTGAATATTACCTAATCACCACCAAAAATCGACAACTCCTTCGTTTTTTCACGCACATATATCTCCGTTCAACATCCTCCTTCGTGCTCGTTTTCAATTTCCTCTGGACACTTCACTGCTTTCGCTTAGGCATGCTAACCTTTGTATCTGTTTTTTCACCTAATCTTTCTACTTGTTTGCAGCAAGCTGTATCTGCAAACCGATCCTGATGAACCATTGGGACCCAGAATGGATCTTACTCAAGAGACCGCAGATATCATTGTGACCAACCTAAGTCGCTTCATACGCGAAGCGGATGTAGGTAGCATGGTCAGTATGGAGCGTATAATCCAGGAGCTGACTTGTTCAGATCAGCTGAATCCTAACCTATGTTCACATTTCTGGCGACGGTTTGTTTCATCGGCTACTCAGAACACGCCGGACAGCAAAGAGGATGTCAAATCTATGTTGCTGATTCTGAAGATGATGGTCAAGTAAGCGCGATTGAGTGTATTTTACACTTCGAACAGGTTACAACAGGCAGTTGTGTCTAGGGTTGTACATCAACCTGTGGAACGGAAGCACATCTCGTTCAATGCGATAAAATGTGGGCGCACTTTTTTTTGCATTCTAAATGGCTCGAGCACCAACGTTGATTAGAGAGAATAGTGCGCGTGTCATTCATTGTACTTGATCACCGTATTGTGCATCCAGCTGTAGTGCAACTATTTAATTCTTGGCCACCAAGGGTACACGAAAGAAAATCAGAGGTTGTGGTGCCAAACCTCAGGAACTATACGCGACACCGCAGTACGCAGCCTGCAATAGTTCAACAATCACGTTCTTACTTGTTATATATATATATATATATATATATATATATATATATATATATGACTGAAGGGGTATAGTTAAAATCACGATCAGTCCAGACATGTGTTCTCTTATTGTTCAGTAACTCGGCTTTACATTTCATCTGAAACGAATCTGTAGAAATGAATGTGGGATCATTGTTTAATTCCTGGCAAGTAATTACGTTGCTTGTATACGATAATTTACGATAAAATATTGAGCACGGTTGGTAGAATATGGCACTGCTTAATCCTTCACCAGTTTGATCTAAAAATCCCATTAACCCATTGATCGGTTCTAACTTTTCACTACCTACTGTTCCGTACTATTCGGTGTCGTTAATAACTAGTATGATGCAACTCTGAAAGAACGACACACGTTGAAATTAGTAGCAGTTCTGAACGTGAGGGAAACCACAAACTGGGTGCAGTAGCTGTAAACATATCTGTTTTACGTGAGAGGTGCTACCGGAGAATCAGGTGCTGCATGAGCGACAAAGGATGCGGAGACAGGTTAACTGTACTAAATGTTGTTTATGATCGTTGTGTTTGCCCATGTATCTTGCAACGGATGTCTGGCAATAAGTATCTTCTTAGTTCAGGTGCTTTTGTAATCATAACAGTTGGTGTCATTAGGATGATTCCATGGCCGCAGTTGTTTGTAGATGTCGATATTCAGGCCTTCCCGAATGTCCCCATGAGGGTTGCTGAAGTGATAGGGGTTGGAATGGACCGTGGAAATGTGGCCGCCTTGCAGACGTTGCTGTAGGGGAAAGCAAAAATAGCGTTGAGCACAACGCAATGAGGCCTTGCACTGCCTAACTGATCTGCTGCGAAGGGAGTGACAGTGGTTGCATTAGACACCCTGGCTGACTATCGGAACATGTTTTTTGAAATTCAGAGCGGCGTGTGTGTTTGTCATTATTCCGAACGGCTTAATTGGCAGCGCACCACCTGATTTGTATAGAGATTTCACGCCACAGTTGCTAGTGAGGTTTATTGGAGGCCTTCTGATGACTGTGCTATCAAACACGTAGTCTACGGCTACAACGGTTTGTGGTTGTATAGTAGTTAGGCATCACTGTGAACCACTGATTACCATCTATGATTATGACAACGGATAGACATGGTTGAGCTTGCAAAAGTGCTTCGAGAGTGTTAAACTATATCTATGGTCTCCATGAATGCAAAAAAGTTCCGACATCAAAATCACTGAGGCAATTAAGGAAATTAATGGAACTGCGGAGATTGGATATGTTTCCATTAAACGAAACATCACGGAGGAGTATTAAACAGAAAAGCTGTCCTAACTGCAGAAAGTGGCGCTGTCATGGTGTAGAAGGTTTATAAGTAACACATTTAGTGTTTCATGTTTTTTCTTCTATTCAGCGAGTGAACTAGTGGTGGAAGTTGTTGAGAAGTCGGCTGTATAGAAGTGTTGCGAGTGACAGTCGGATAGAACAGTGCTTGACTGATGTGGAATTGGCTATTTAGTTGACCTTTCGTAGGAGAGAGAATTAATGATGAACAGAACAGTTGGAGATCATGATCTTTTCGTTGGCAACGCAATAAATCGCGGTCTCTTTTTGTAGCATTATTGCTGAACACCGCTTTGTTATATACCCTGTCGTCAACGATCCTTGTAGGTAGCTTCTAGCTGAAACACTGGTATCGCATCAGACCTGAGGTTCAGAAAGCCATTGACCTATGGTAGTTCCCTGAAAATTACGGGACGTCAACTGAATCACGTGTTTCAAATGCGTACGCTGAAGACGCCTGTTTTTATTGATTGTTTATTCCAGTTTTCTGTCCAGGAATCTGTTGACTTATTAATTGATGATGATAATCTGTGTGGTTTCTGCAACTGCACTTCATATTAAACTATCCAACAGTTGTAAATCGTACTTTACACGGCTGACGTACTTCCACCTCCATTGCTAATCCATGCGATGCTGATTTTTTCTGCTAACACATCTTATGCAAAATCCGCCTGTTTCTTTTTGTCACTTCCAGTCTTTCTGATACTGAGGGTTGCCATCAAGTCCCACGTGAATTATTCTTGATTTGTTTCACCCTACACTAACAACGTTGAAGAGCATATGGTGTTAGTACTTGATCATTGGATTTTCACTTGTTTCCTTGCACCAGCATCTTGTTCCGTTAGATTTGTTTGTTCTCTATGTTTAGAAGTTCAGTGCTCAATGTATGCTTAAATTTTACTTACGTCCATTTTTATCCGAGTAGCTGCTTTCTGCTCATGTGCATTGTCCACACTTATTTGGCAACTTGCTGTTTTGCATTCTCCTCCCTTAGACCCGGACCTGCCGAATTCGATAAATACATGGACACGCTAATTCAGTATGGATTGGACATGAACAGCGATCCGGGCAAGGTTGATTTAGAGCGCGTTAAATTCACGTGTGATGTCCTGCAACGCATGGTCCCCCGTATCAAGGTTTGTGTCTTAACATACCAATAAACGATACTTTTCGATTTTTCGGTCATCACACAATAACTTAGTGTTAAGATTTGAAGTCGATCACCGCTAGTTTTCCTTCTCGCTGAGTCTTCTTGATTCACACTATGTGACCGTTCATTTGGATGAAATAGCGGCTAGTCGGGTTCACTTAATTGAATGTTCCTTGACTAAGATCAATATGTGTAACGAGGTAACGTATTGAGAGCTGTAACTAGCTTTTTGTTATCGAAATGTAATTATCTTGATGTTGACTAATCGAGTTTTTCATAGAATCTTTACAAAGGACGTCGCGTCCCTACTTTTCTCATTCCCTATGTCTCAACTGTGGTGATTGTTTTTCGCGACTGTACAGCAGTGAAGCATCAACGTATTGATCACTGATGTTTCGTTGTTTATTAACCATATGGTCCAAATGGTTATGTATATTCTTTGGCTACTTAAAACTTTCTGAATTTGGCTTGAACATAGGAAAGATTAATTTAGCTAATAACCTTCTACTTCTTGTCTGTTGTGCACGTTTAAACGCCTGGGCTTGTCTTCTTTGGTAAGTCGGTCTTGCCTGCTAAGCTATATGCTTTGTCTTTACGATGGCATGCTTATTTTCAATATGTTTACCGTTTTGTACTTTCGTCATCATCATAGGCAGCAGTACATCAGTGGTTCACACTAATCCATAACCGATGCTTACCTCTACCTTCTATCTGATATTACTTTAGCATGTTTAACCCTCTGCTGTTGCTTGGTTATTGTCACTGTTCGTTCGGCTGTGTGTCCCCCAACCTACAAAGACTACATGTGTTGTTCAAGCCTAGTATTACCTTATTGTTTTATATACTTTTCTTCTAGCCGGACAAGTCAACCACCCATCCTAAAGGCTCCATGGAACCTTTTCGACTTCAGACTACTCATCTACTGTTCACTCGACTGCGATCGATTCTTATTAGTTCAGTTGGTAATGGCCAACAGAATATGTGGATTCCAATGATGGAACAGGTTAGTTTTCTCTATACGGCGTTCTGTACAATACACCGGTGTGATGCTAGTTTTCATCAATTATCTCTTTTTCACGCTCACTATGCGGCTTCATCTACACCTAATAAAGTTTCTTTCTCTTCAGGCCATCGGCACCATTTATGACCTTGCCGAATCACCGGAAACCATTGCTGCTAACGTGATCAGTTCTATTGCCGACAAGCTAATTAGAAAGGTATCTTCCAAACCAACCGACACATTGCAACCGACTCCTGAGGAAACAGCTCCACCTGCCTGTGAGCACGTTGCTATTACGGACGATGAGATCCCTGAGTTGTTGAAAGAAATTAAAGAGGACCCGGAAAGATTAGTGGACTCTATACACTTAGTCTGTCCTTCTTTCTATCTTTCTCGTTTTCTTGCTCTTGCCGGACATTGTTGTTTGAAGCAATTAGTCCACCTTGAATCCACCGTGCTTAACGAACTAAAGCGACGTGCCGCATTGAAAGAGGAACGGGATGCAAAGGCTAAACCAAGATCTCGCAAAAACACCCGCCAGTCACGAGTGAGTATTTACATTGGACTGCCAATATGCTTATTTAAAAGTGTATGGCGAATTTCTTCGATCCCAATAGCATATTCAATAAACTTCGTACTTTGATATTCATTTTGAAGGTTCACGTTGCGTCCACCGTGAGGTCTCAAAATGATAAATAATTCAGCTGAGCATTCCTGCTGTTGAATTTGACCATGCTGAGAAGATCGGAGCACCTTGCTGTCCAGTTTGTTAACCAGATGATGCTCTCTGGTCCTGTTGTCTTATTGCGATCACTGTCACACATGTTCGAGTCGCGAAAAACGAAACATGAAACTTTAGTTCTGGTTTATTTTTGGATATGTGAACAGTACAAGTGATGGAGCTTAGGAGGGGTAGCTCAATTGCAACTCTGTAGTCGTGGGTTCTATCCAAATTATTTATCCCAACTGCCTGTACTTAGGTTTTATCACCATGACAACAGTGCCTAGCCCGTACGTAACCTTGTTTGTCACACTAGCGAATGCTTCGTTGTGTATAAGCCAGAAACTTTACTGAGCTGCAGGCAAGCGTGAAATCTGTATACTCTGTTGCTGATCTTTAACAAGAGCAAACCTGGAAGCTAACGCTTCTTTTCGAAAGAAGCTGGTTGCAATGCGAAAGCTACAATCAATTTTGAATGTTTGTATTTTGAACAAATCTGAGGACACATTGATTATTATTTTCAGATCATGAAACAATTGCTAAAATAAAACAGGAGCAATTAGATCAATCTACATAACGATACCATGAGGAGTTGCTTGTTTCGTTATTTTTCTCTAAAGGAGGTATTTATAATGATATGGAAAAAAGTTATGATAAAATCCATAATAGCATTCGGCTTACAGTCCTATTTTTCGGTGTCTTTGGTCAATGACTTTCGGCATCTTTTTCACCGAGAAGTTGATCAAAGCCCACTTTGTGCCAAGAAAACAAGTCACAGGCTGTTCACCATACTACTGATCAGATTATCCATTATGTTTATCCAGACTAGCGACATTTTTGGCAGAACAATATTTTAACTATTTCGAGATTTTTTTTCCCCGCAGTGGTTATTGGACTGTACTCTAAGCATCTGATCCGATGGGTTACCATAGTATACTGAACGTTTTAAATATAACATGCATTTTTGAAGCTTCGTGTTTGTATGCTTCTTTGGATGAACGTTTCTATTGGTACTGCTTTTTTGTTCTCTGTTATCGCCACTTCGACCGTCCGAGTCGATACTGTCTCCATTTGTTCTAATGTTTTTTCGTCCAGATGTCCACAGCTTCATTTGCTAACGCTTCCACTCTAAATGCCACGACTGCCACAGCGCAGAACACCGCCGAAGAGGAGAGTGGTCTTGTGGGTGTTGCCGCGGATGATGCTGAAGCAGACTTCATTCGGCACATTTCCGACCATGAACTGCTGACCGCTCCGAACCACTTCTTCTCTCCACTGCTTGCCATGGTTAGTCATGTTTGCTCAAACCCTTGTCGGTATGCAGACGAGGCTGTTCAGGTGAGCGTACGTTTTATTATTTGTTCTGTCTTTTTTAGTGCTGCCCAAAGTGCCTTACTGCGTACTTGTTTATTGCGTTATATTTTAAATAGTGTCCTTCCTGGCTTGGGTCTTACGATTGAAGTCCTGCTACCTTCTGTCTCCGAGAAATAATGGTGTCAATTTCATACGTGCTTACCACCGGGTCGACCAGCATTGGTTCGTTGAACGACAAGAGCCTCTGTTCACATGCTTCTTTGTTTTAATTCTTCCGGTTTACGTGGTGTATGACGGGAACCACATATAGTGTAACTCAAGCCACCCGTAATGGCGCTTATGTGCAGATGTGTTTTGGCTTCGGTCACTATAACAGGCTAATCCGAGGAGAGTTGCCGCTAGTCATGTAGGCAATAACGTTATGTTACGGTTCTATCCGATGAAGTGTGCTACGTTGCCGTATGGCAACGGTAATGTATAATCAAAACATGAAGTTAGCGGGTTTGTTGACTCTTGTAACTACATCGTATTGAAGGCGAACGGGTATAACTGATACGAATGGTCATGAACGAACAATATGAATTGGGCGCACCGTGTGTTGGTCCCGGACTTTGAATGGCAGTAGTCAATGAAGCCGGTGATAAGGTATATTCCGGATGAACAATGTACTCTATCACCCAACGCTTTATGAGTTTCCATAAGAAATTTTTTTATATATTCAAGTTTCATGCACTCCGAGATTCCAATTTTCAGGTGTTTAAATACTCCCATCTTCAACAAATGGAGAACACTTAGTCAAGCTTACTAAAGTCACAAAATAGCAGCAAAATATAACCATAAAACTCAGGAAGTTAGGAAGTGGTCGCCGTCGATATCGATTGTGGAAAAAACAGTCCATCGAATCAGTCTTGCGGTTAATTCAAGAATTAGAAAGTTGGGTTTGTGTGGGATTCTGGGTAGACATGGAATAACAAAGGGGTTCCCAGATTAATTGTGTACACTCAAATGTTTGTGCCGTGATCTAATGGAGAATGTTGGGATAACTTCAGAGATATCCAGATTAAGAGGGTGAGTTGTATCCTCTAGAACTAGAAAAAGCCTCACATATTGTGAAATGATAAACACTAAAATCAGCAAGTTGGTTACGCGAAATCTGTTGCGTCAAAGAGTGCCAACGTTTCGAGCGAATGTCCTGACCGAATATTCTAAACCCTGACCGATTGCTCACGACCCGCAACTTACGATACGGCAAGACAAGACAAACATGTCTTCACCCGAACCTTCGACTTGACAAGACTAACGAAAGTGTGTATACAATTGTGACCTTCAGTGAAGGTGGGAACAATTATTCAGATGAACATGAAGTCCGTATTTCATGAATAGCGCAAGACCCATCAAATTTGATATCAGATTCATGTCCTTAGGATTAAGTTCACCTTACCCCTAACACTTCTTTGAATATTTTTATCGTAGCATCGAAGTCGGAGATTTGCATTGGTGCCGTTGTTCCCCGTGTTCGATAGGTGCAACGTCTAAGCTGCAGGCAGTGTGGAAGGGAATACTCGATAATGCTGGTTGACACGGTAGGTTCTAGCTGTTGTAGATCAAATGTATTCAGAAGAACATTCAGCGGAAATTTATTCTTCCGTCGCGTACAATCAAAGGTATCTGTGAATTACAGTTGTTTAGCGTGGTGCACTCAGACGTTGTCCTCCACCTGCACTTCGTAGATGACGTCCACAAGCTGCTTCAGAATTCGACCAACGGTCCGTTTGATTGAATGGTTTTGGCAGTCGCATGCCCAAACCGTCTGACTGATTCGAATGTTCCGATTGAATTTCGGGGATTTAGATTATTTCAGATTGGACATCATTATGGATAACAGCAATACATCAGTGGTTCACACTTATGCTTAACTGCCACACAACCACGAAGAAAAAGCAAACCCTGTATAGGAAGAGAGAAGAAAGAAACAAAAAGGAAGGGTAGGGGACCTAACCACTAAAAAAATAGCTACGTCTCTATTCAGATATTCAACATCAAGACGCCTACACCTTGCAAACAAAAAACCAAGCTGTAAGCGAAAGTAAGGCGTCATCAGCAAGACGGCTTCCTTAAGGCTTTCACTGCCCCGCATCATTAAGTGCACTCCTTTCACAGACAACTCGGCCAAACAACGACAACATTCACGCCACTAAGCTCGGTTAGCCGCCATCTCACCTAACGTCTCAAGCCACCGACTCTAGGAGTCGCGAGGGCTCCTGCCTGGAAGACGAACCCGATCTACAGTAGCCAATCCCTTCGTGAACGATTCCATTTGCCTACGCCAGACCATCGTTTGTCCACCTTGCATCTTACGCCAGTTGGCCGCAGCGTTGTCAAAGAGTGCTCGGTGTGGCAGACGACCAGCTGGCATCCTTGATACATGACTTAACCATCTAAGTCTACGCAGATGTAAAGACTAAACAAAAAAGTTCGTTTGACAATCACTACCAAATACCCACATCCAATCACAGTCCTTGCATTCAGATAGCTTTTTTATTGGAGCTCATCAGTAAAGCATATCCTTGTCTGAACCGGAATTTGTACTCTGACCGTCATGTTTATGCGACTCTGTCACAACGAGACTGGACCTTGACGGAGTGTGACGGCTTGCGCATCTCGATGACCTATTGGGCTAAACTGGACAGTGTGGCCAACACACCGATAAAGTCATTCATGCCAGGCAGGCCAATTGATGGAGGTCTGGCAAACCACTCTCGTGGTCCTCCAGGTTGGGGGTTGGAAGATGGTTGGCATCTTTTTCCGAAAAATGTACCAGTTCTGGTACACTGTCACCCACCCGCTGCCTTGTGGTATAGGCTTTTGGGCTAAAGGCTTTGGTTGAGAGCCCTAATCGTTCTCTCTAGGTCTGGGCGCCCTGGCAGTATCTCAGTCCGCACACAACCATGAATAGTCACAACACAAGTAATTCCATACTGCATCCGTCGTCTCGCAGCATAAACCGGGTCGCCCTATCCGCTGCATACAGCAGATTGGATAGGCAAAAACATGCTACTGCTGACCCCTCCCCCACTGTCCTATCAAATTTAGTTCTCAGGCCCTTCCCGACTTTCATTTGTGATAATTGCTCCACAGGCCCCACAACAAATGTAGCTAACTGTGGTAACATTGAGCCGGTAAGTTCCGTCTCTTGCCATT